>JAJOOO010002963.1:0-30307 GCA_029582685.1 Solanum piurae | reverse complement strand
TTGTTTTAATGAAGTTTGAATGTGTGGATGTAAATAAGTTTTTTATTACGCACTATTTTCATTATTGAATGCAATGAATGACTATGTGGCTTGTATAAGACCCCTTCGGGGTCGTATACGCCATGTTACGACTAGGGGGTACTCTCGGGTCGTGACAGGATATTTGAAGAGCTTTGATCATAAAACTCTTCTTGGGAGGAGTCATCTTCTTCAAGCCTGTACCTCTTTGTTCCTCTAGACCTCTCTTCAAGTTCCTCCTTTTCAAACCATTGAGCACGAATCACAAGACAATCCATACCAATATCATTCTCTCGAATAACCATACTACATTCCCTCTTTATCAAGTCGGATAAACCCGACACAAACTTACTCATCTTTATCTTTGGGTTGGCCACTATAGATGGAGCATATCTTGACAACCTAGTGAACACTCGAGCATACTCCTCAACACTCAACCTACCTTCACGAAGGTTAACAAACTCCAGTATCTTAGCCTCTTTCACCTCTAAAGGGCAAAACCTATCAATGAACCCATTCTTAAATCTTTCCCATTCAATAGGGCCCGCTTCCACCGGCCTCGCTGCTTTCCATTTACTAAACCACATTAGAGCAACATCTTTCTATTGGTAAGAGGCTAAATCTGCCTTCTCTACCGGTGTTACTCCTACAAAGTTCAACACCCTAGATATCTCCTCTATAAACTCTAGAGGATCTTCCTCCATCCTTGACCCATAGAAATCCAAAATCTCTATCCCGACTTGAGTCAACCAATGAAAACCATACCTAATCCTCTCAATTTACATTAAGTCAATAGGAACTTGAGAATCTTGAGGGGAATCTCCTTGATCATCATAGTCTTCTTCAAACCCACCAGTGCAAGATCCTTGAGTAGTCATATCCTGTAGATCACCAGATAATGATTAGAAGAAACACACTTATAAGGTTCAACTCTATCGCATGACTCAAATAAAGAAGAAGTGAAGTTTTTTTCCTAACATCCAATACCCTCCTATTCATAAAATGTGGCGCGCTTCACTTTTATGAACAAGACTCTACTAGATGTGGTTTGAGTCATCCTAAAAACCATCCCAAAAAACTTATGCTCTAATACTAAGTTTGTCACGACCCGAGGTTACCCCCTAGAAATAACACAGCGTAATTGACCCAGAAGAGATCGCATACAATCCACCTAGCATACATGAACATTAAAGCATAGGAAAAATAGTACAAAATTTAAATCTTTTCTTTACAATGGAAGTCTTTTATAAAATGAAAAACATATCTATGACACTTTGTCTCAGATCATCTATAACACTTGGAATATAACTCTTTTAAAACAATCTTAGGAACATAGCCCTTACAATAAAAATCTAAAACATAATAGAAAGACAATAACGGACATGTGGTTGAGCCCTCGAATACAATGAGGAATCGCCAATCTTCTTCTTCTTGATCTCCTATGAACCTAGCCACGAGGATGGAATGCAATATCTCCAAAGCCTATACTTATAGAAAATGTAGAAAGATGTGTTTAGCACAAAAAAACTAAGTATGGAAGCCACACACCAAAATTCATTAAAACATGCATAAAAAGGGACATTTCATTTGAAATCATGCTATATGCCATTTTTTAACATCATATTTGAAACAGTTGAAGAATTCAACCCATAAGACAACTCACATAAATTTCATTATAACGTGAGAGATATCATTATAGTAACAAGCATAGTCTCCAACATCAACATAATACAAATCCCAATCTTCACAATACATAGCCTCCAATCATAAAGTAATGCAAGGTCAAATACCAAGATCATCTCATCATTAAGAAATCATCACATATGGAACCCCTAAGAAACACTTGTGCAATGTATGGTAACTAACATGCATTTACAATGTACAACACAAGCCAAGATCCCATTCATAGTCATTTCAGAGTAAAGTCACTACCTTAGTAACCGCTAAGGAACACTTGTGCAATGTGTGGTTGGCATCCCATAATACCAAACCTACAAAGTACTCCCTTGAAGCTACTTTAGTCATGCATTTCTTCTTTTGACCTCATTATAATCAATAGTCACAAATAAGGAAATAGTCATGTACATTAATTGAATTATAAGTGAATCCATTCATAAAAACTATCCATTCAATATACATGCATGCATTCAAATCTCATCATAGTACAAAGGAACCATCCCATGACATCCTACTAAGTCTATTTGTACAATGTAGAAGTGAAGTCCCATACCCCCACTCCTACTAAGTAAATTCACAAGAAGTCATAGTGTAGTTCAGTTCTTATTCATTATCTTCATTATATAGGGAAAGTAGCATTAACCGACATAGACCATGTGAGCTACATGGAATCCGGTGTTCTACCCCCACACCAAAAAGAGGGTGTCCTACTTGCCTCAGGTAGAACTATCGTAATAGCTTTTAGGTGGATCTACTAGCTAAAGTCCTATGTGGGCACATAGTTATGGAATAAGGAGATTGCTACTAGAAACCCAGACTTCTAGCGTAAAAGGTTTCCATCTTATGAGACAACCTATCTTGGGAAGCCAAACTTGCTAAACTTAAAAGCTTCCTATCTCATTGTTCATATCCACTCGGTGCTAAGCATATTTCCCATTAAAAGTCATTCGGACTTTACTTAGGTTCATGTTCAATAGGGAACACAGTAGGCACTAAAACCAACATTCATCATAATAGCTTAAGGATTCATTAAGTGAGAATGTCCTTTCACTTTAGAACCAGTAACAAGTTAGTAAGCCTTTCACATTATCATTCATAGTGTTTTCATGAGAATTATCCTTTAAATTCTTTTCATTATTGATTTAAATGATTGAATTTAGATGTTCTATGCATGAATTAATGAAATACTATGGTTTTATGATGTTTTCCACTATGAACCCATGAAATCTCTGTGTTTTCAAGTTATGAATAATATGATGTGGGATTTTGATAATAAAGGAAGAGTTTTATGAAATTAAGCATGTATTGCTAGCTTTACATGAATTTATGATGAAATCCATATCTAACTCATGTTTTATAAGCATTTATTGTTGAAAGTGGGTTGTTAACCTCAAGGGGTATATTATGGAGTTATGCATTTTCTTATGAAATCTATGCAAATGTTTTAAGGGTGCTTTGAGAGTAAAGTATCAATGATAATGATCATGATGGATTATTGAAAGGATATTCTCATTTACACATAAGAGCAAGATGTGAAAGCCTTCCTCACATAAAAGGGATTCTTAGGTTGAAAGACTTTCTAACCTAATTTAATAAAAGAATAAGAGCTATCCTAATGAACTTATCTTGGAATTGTTGTCCAAGGACACCTTTCCATGGATAATGAGAATAATTAAGAAAATACTAGTCCATGGGATTTATGCTTAGCACCGAGAGGATATTGACATTGAGATGGAAACTCTCCCGCTAGTAGAGGCCAGGTTAAATAAAGAAGCAATCTCATGAGATGGAAGCTCTCCCGTTAGTAGAGGTCGGGTTTCTAGTAGAAATATCCTTATAACTTAACTATGTGCCCCAAAGGATGATTAGCTAGTGGATCCACTTAAGCTAGAAGTTTATGGTCCTTACCTTAGCAAGTAGGATAACCCTTTTTAGTGTGGGATACATTGGGGGATCATGTTATAGCTCACATGGTCTCTATGTCGGTTAAGGATAATTCCCCACATTAAAAATGAACTAAGTTTACTCAAGGAGTATCTCATATCTGTTCAAAGGTTTTAAAGACGATGTTAGCTTGCGTTGACCTTATTTTATGAAGTATGTTTTATAACTCTCTTATGTTATGTTTTAGCTTTGTCGATTGCATGTCATGAAATGAAATGTCCCTTTTAGCATGATTTAAATATTTTATGCATGGCTATCCTACTTGGTACATTGTTTGTACTAACATATACTATTTCCTACATTTCCCCTAATGTAGGGTTTGACAGTCATGGTCATCAGTTTCGTGGCTAGAGGTTGACTTGAGATTTCCCGAGCTTTGGTGAGTCCTCATGCTTTGAGGATGGAGTTTTATTGTTTTCAGTTTCTTTCATGTATTTCTGTTTTGAACATGATAAATGGACTAAGCCTAATTTCACTATATTGTATTAGATTACTATCTATAGACAAGTGTTTTAGATTTCCACTTTTCTTGTAAAAAAACCATTGGACTTAGACTATTGTTTTACTCTTATTGTTCTCTTTCTTATGTTATAAGAGATAAGTGTCGTGTATGGAGTTTTTCGTTGTTCGATATGCCATGTTACATCTATGAGATACCCCTGGGTCGTGACAAACTTGGTAATCAGAGCACAAGGTTTAGAATGGTCCTAGGATGTCTCATAAGCCATGTCTAGTAGGGTCTTGTTCATAAGTGTGAAGTGCAACACATTTATGAATTAGAGGCTACAAGATGATTAGAAAACTAAACTTCTTTCAGCACTCTAAAGTTGTGCGATAGAGTTTAACTTTATAAGTTCTATCTCCAAATCCTTATCCTATGTTCTTCTGGATATGGCTACCCAAACAGCTTATGCTAGAAGGAGTGTGAGGGAGAATGTGGAACAAGAAGCTCCTCCCCAGGCTCCTCAAGTTCCGGTTGATATTTTGGCCGAACAAGTGTCTAATGTAGAGTTTAGGCAGCTTTTCAAGTGTTGGCTCAAGCCTTGTTGGCCCTCGCCAATTGGAAGGTTGCAGTTCCTTTAAGCTCAAATGTGAGTACAACGACTTTAAGAGTGAGGGACTTCACTAGGATGAATCCTCTGGAGTTTCATGGTTCTAAGGTTGAGGAAGATCCTCAAGAGTTTATTTATGAGGTCTACAATATTTTGATGTTCATGGGAGTGACGCAGGTGGAAATGAGGAATTGGTCGCTTATCAATTGAAATATGTTTGTCTAATTTGGTTTAACGAATGGAAAGTAGGGACACCGGAAGACGTGGGTCCTCTTGATTGGGAGAAGTTTGAGGGTGCTTTTCTTGATAGGGTCTTTCTCCTTGAGATGAGTGAAGCTAAGGTGCTTGATTTCATTAACCTTAGACAATGGAGTATGAGTGTGATGGAATATGCTCTAATGTTCACACAACTATCTACATATACTCCAACAATGTTGCTGATTCAAAAGCTAGGATGAGTAAGTTCATTTCGGGTGTGTCCAAAATAGTGGTTAAAGAGTGTTGTACCACCATGCTCATTAATGACATGGAAATCTATCAAATCTTAGTGCATGCATAAAAAATTGAGGAGAAACTCAGGGAAAAGTCTAGGGAGGTAAAAAGGGCTAAGATTGGTGATGGTAATTTCTCTCATGCAAGGTCCAACAGACATGGTCGTTCTAGATTTTGACAAATGTTTTCCTGTAGAAGTTCCTCCAATGCGCCTCCTAAGTTCAACAAAGATATGGTGTCTAACCCTAAGCCTCAAGGAGGTAATCATAATGGACCTTGATTTCCTATATCTACTTGTGATAAGTGTGGTAAGAAGCATGAGGGTAAGCGCCTAGCAAGAGAGGTCATCAAATGAGGGATTTCCCAATGCTTTGCGGCAAAAGGAAGAGAAGGAAAGCAATCTTCTCCTAGTGGTCCGGGTTTCAATGCTTCTATGAAAAACTGATTATATGCACTTTAGACTCGTACTGAACAAGAGACTTCTCCCTATGTGGTTACCGATATGTTAAAAGTTTTCCAATTTGATTTATATGCTTTACTTGATCCCGGTGCTACCTTGTCCTTTATGACGCCATATGTGGCTATGAGGTTTGATGTTCTTCCAGATGTGTCGTTAGAAACTTTTTCCTGTTGATATTGTGTCTAAGAGGGTCTATAGAAAGTCTCCTATTTCCTTGTCCTATAGAGTTACTCTTGTTGACTTGGTAGATTTTGATATGTTAGACTTTGATGTTATTATTGGTATGGTTTGGTTACATTTTTGTTATGCTTCTATTGATTGTAGAACTCGTGTAATAAAATTTCAGTTCCCGAATGAGACTATCCTACAATAGAAGGGGGAAATTATATGCCTAAGGGTCAGCTTGTCTATTTGTCTTAAAGATAGAAAGATGATTTCTAAGTGTTAGATTTATCATCTAGTAAGGATTAGGGATGTTGATTCTGAAAACCCTACTCTCGAGTCAGTCCCCTTTGTTAATGAGTTTCCAGAAGTGTTCCAGATGATTTGACCGGTATTCCTCCTGAAAGAGAAATCGACTTCGGTATTGACCTTCTCCAAGATACGCATCCTATTTCTATTCCTCATTATAGAATGGCTTCGGCAGAACTTAAGGAGTTGATAGAATAATTGAAAGATTTGTTGGTTAAAGGTTTAATCCGATCGAGTATCTCTCCATGGTGTGCTCTAGTTATGTTTATTAGAAATAAATATGGTTCTCTTCGCATGTGCATTGACTATCGTTAGTTGAAAAGGGTGACTATTAAGAATAAATATCCCCTTCCAAAGATAGATGATTGGTTTGACCTACTTCAAGAAGAAAGTTACTTCTCTAAGATTGATCTTCGATCGGGTTATCATCAATTGATGGTGAAAGATGCTGGTATTCCAAAAATGGCTTTTAGAACCAAGTATGGCCCTTATGAGTTTTGGTAATGTCATTTGGGTTGACTAAGACCCCGATGGTTTTAATGGATTTGATGAATAGGGTGTATAGACAATACCTTGATATGTTTGTGATTGTGTTCATTGACGATATATTGATCAATTCGAGAAGTGAGGATGAGCATATTGATCATTTGAGAATTGTGTTACAAAATCTAAAGGGCCAACAACTCTTTGCTAAGTTTAGTAAATGTGATTTTTGGCTAAGGTCTGTAGCTTTTATTAGGCATATTGTTTCAAGCAAGGGTATTGAGGTGGACTCTAAGACGACAGATGCGGTCGAGAGTTGGCCTAGACCTCTAACTTCTTCTGATATTAGAAGCTTCTTAGGTTTGGCCGGTTACTATAGAAGGTTTGTTGAGGGATTTTTTTAATTGCCTCTCCTTTGACGACTTTGACTCAAAAGAAGGCTAAATTCAAATGGTCCGATGATTGTAAAAATAATTTTCAAGAATTGAAAGATAAACTTACTTCTGCTCCGTTTTTTACCTTACCGAAAGGGAGGGATGGTTTTATGGTTTATTGTGATGCCTCAAGGATTGGGTGAGGATGTGTACTTATGCAAAATGGAAAGGTTATTGCGTATGCCTCAAGGAAACTTAAGATTCATGAGAAGAATTATCCTACCCATGACCTTGAATTAGCGGAGGTTGTTTTGCCTTGAAGATTTGCAGGCATTATTTGTGTGAAGTTTATGTTAATCTTTTCACCGACCACAAGAGTTTGCAATATGTGTTTAACAAAAAGGATCTGAATTTTATCCAAAAACGGTGGCTTGTGTTATTGAACGATTATGACATGAATGTTCTTTATCACCACGGTAAAGCTAATGTGGTAGCGGATGCTATTAGTCAGTTAACTGTAGGTAGTGTTCCCTACATCGAGGAAGATAAGAAGGAGTTGGTTTGAAATATTTATAGATTTTCTTGACTAGGTCTTCTTTTAATGGACTCCACCAAGGGTGGTGTTATGGGTCACAATGGCTTAGAATCATCTTTTGTGGCAGATGTGAAAGCCAAGAAAGGTCTTGATCCAATTTTTGTAGAATCGAAAAAGCAATGTTTAAGAAATCCGTTGAGGCTTTATCCCAATGGGGAGATGGTGTCTTTAGATATCAAGGTCGTTTATGTATTCCTAATGTTGATGACTTGAGGGAACAAATCTTTCAGAAGCTCATAGTTTGTAATATTCCATTCACCCAGGAGCCACCATGATATACAATGATTTATGGGAGGTATATTGGTGGATTGGGAGGAAGAAGGATATTGTGGAATTTGTGACTAAGTGTCCTAATTGTCAACAAGTGAAAGTTGAGCATCAGAAATCGGGAGGGTTATCCCACTACATTGGTATTTCTAGTTGGAAGTGGGAAGATGGGAATATGGACTTTATTGTTGGTTTGCCTGGCACCCGGGGGCAACATAAGTCGGTTTGGGTTATTGAAGATCGGATGACGAAATTGGCTCATTTTATTCCTATCAAGGTTTCCTATTCGGCGGATGATTATGCTAAGTTGTACATAAGAGAAATGGTAAACTTGCATGGAGTACCTTTATCTATTATTTTAAATTGTGGTTCCCAATTCACTTCTCAATTTTGGAAATCTTTCCAAAAGGGTCTTGGAACTCGTGTTAATCTCAGTACGACCTTTCACCTTCAAACCGATGGGCAAGGGGAGCGTACTATCCAAACTTTGGAAGATATGTTAAGGGCTTGTGTGATTGATTTCAAGGGCAATTCGTATGACCATTTTCCATTGATTGAGTTTTCTTACAACAATAGCTATCACTCGAGTATTGATATGGTTGCATTTGTGGCACTATGTAGTAGGAGGTGTAGATATCTTATAGGGTGATTCGAGGTGGGTGAATTTTCCCTAATAGGTCCCTAGTTAGTACATGAGGCCATGGAGAAAGTTTGACTTATAAGAAAAAGGTTGAAAACGGCTCAAGGTCGGCAAGACTCATATGCTGATGTGTGAAGAAGGGATCTTGAGTTTGATGTTCATGAATGGGTTTACTTGAAAATTTCACCCATGAAAGGTGTAATGAGGTTTGGTAAGAAAGGAAAGCTTAGTCCCCAATATGTAGGACCATATATTATTTTGAGTTGTGTTGGTAAGGTTGCTTATGAAATAGATTTTCCTAATTAGTCGACATCCATGCATCCTGTTTTCCATGTCTATATGTTAAAGAAATATGTTAGAGATTTGACATCTATAGTTCCATTAGAAGGGTTGGGAGTTAAATATAATCTTTCTTATGAGGAAGTTCTTATTGAGATTATAGACCGGCAAGTCAAGAAGCTGAGAAATAATGAAGTAGCTTCCATGAAAGTGTTGTGGAGGAATAAATTAGTCAAGGGTGCTACTTAGGAGGCCGAGGCCGATATGATGTCCTGATATCCTCATCTCTTTCGTTCTACTCCTACTCTAGCTTGAGGTAATGAATTTCTCATGGTTTTATTTTTGTTTTGGAGTCATGTGTCTTATGTGTTTCCATGATTTCCTTATCTATAAATGTTCATGAAAAAACTTGGGTGTTAAAAGAAACTGACTTATGTGATTTATTTCCTCATGTTGTTGTGCATTGAGTATGAGTTGTCTATAGACTTAATGAGATGACTTGTTGAACATGCATTAACTATGCTATTGAATATTAATTACCATAAAGGCTCCATGATATTGTGTTGAACATGCTTTTAGCTTGGAGAAGAAAGTTCCTCCTTGAACATAAGTAATTTTGAGATTTCATGCATATTAGGTTGCTAGATGTTGTTCCTACTACTTTATGATGCATTGAGTATGTTTAACTTAGAGTTGATGTTTCCTCCTTGATTTGTGCGTGACATGCATAATGGGTTGTTAGACTTAGTTTCACCTGTCCTATGATGTTTTTAGAACGTCCTAGATTGTAGTCGATAGTTTCTCCTTGGCTATATGCATTTTGATGAAGTTACATTGTAGGTTGGGTTGTTAGTTCCTCTCATACTCTTTTAGAACCAGTTTGAATCTCATTCAAGGACGAAAAGGGAAATGAAACAAATTTTGGGAAGTTGCAGGTGCCATCC
Source organism: Solanum piurae (assembly GCA_029582685.1). Classification (NCBI taxonomy): domain Eukaryota; kingdom Viridiplantae; phylum Streptophyta; class Magnoliopsida; order Solanales; family Solanaceae; genus Solanum; species Solanum piurae. Next base: position 20,611 of record JAJOOO010002963.1, on the reverse strand, counting down.
ACGAAGGCCAACCACGGCCCGTAGGTGCGTCCGTGGATAGGCCACCCCCTTTTTAGCTATCCAGGTAGGAACCACGACTGGACCTACGGACCTTCGATGGGTCCACGTTTTGTGTTCCAAGAGTCCTAGGTCAGACCAAAAATTGAAAGTCCCTGACTACCATCGACGGCCATGCAGGACGGTCATCCTCAGCACGATTCGTTAGTGGAGTCTCGTGGGTCGCAGCTGACAATTATTTTTCACGAGTAGTTGGGTCCTTTCCTAATTGTTTAGTTCCTATTCTATGTTTTGTTGCCTATGTTAAGGACCCCTATATTAGTCTTTTTACCCCCAGACTTGCCAATAGAAATCATTCTTCCAAAATCACAAAAAAAGAACTCTCAAATAATTCTCTCTAGATGCTCGAATCAGAATTCTGATTGTTCCTGTAGCGACCCTTTCAAAATGATACCACTACTTAAAAAGGAAATGTATTTAAATACTTGCGACATTCAAAACAGATTAATGAGGGCATACTGATTTTAATCTAGTAGAAGGATTAGATTCATAACGAACTCCAATAAAAAAAATATTAAGCAAATAACCGACCAGATCTTCATGCATATATTAACCTCATACTCGAGGGTGAAATAACAAGCATATTACAAGCTTTCGAGTACCGAAATCAGCCGGCTCATGCTTCACACAACTTTCAAGACATATAGAAAACTAGTATATTACAAGGCTTGGGTTCACACATCCCAAAAAAGATAAAAACGTATAACCATACTTATATTATTACCCATGGTAAGATGACCAAATCAGCCCTCAAAATCTCCTGTAAATATACAGCACAAAGATCATGTACAAGTCCATAGGTTATACAAAATATATATGCCTATATGCAAATGTGATCTTCCTTAAGGCTTTCAAAATCTCCATCATCAATGGCCAGCTTCAAGCATCATCGTGAACAGCCCCTACGATAGAAACAACTATCTCTAAGCATATAGCTTAGTGGTGTAAAAACTATAGGTTTGGATCCCTCAAATTCGACAAGTTATCATTCTCAAGTCAAGGGCAGCACGATCGAAACAAAATCAGTAAATCAAGTAAATAATATACAAGGAGTATCAAGTTCAATATATAAAGGTCTACATGTCAAGAATGCTAATAGCACAACTTTTCAAGAGATTCAATAACAAGGCTCACCCAATATATACATCATGTCGTCACACTAAGCACGAGCAAGTATCAAGAAGGATCAACGCCCTACATCAAGAAGGGTCAAAACCCAATAATCAAGAGAACCAAGAACCATATTAAAAATGGCTTCCTAGTTAGTACTTAAAATGGACAACTTCCATTCTTAAGACGAACTAAAAATCCAGAGTCAAGATGGCAAATGATCCGAACCAAGAGGCATGCCAAGAGTGACGAAGTCACAGCCACAAGAAAGACAAGTTCCCACCAAGAGTGCTAAGTGATCAAACAATCCGTACAAGTGGGCGAGTTACACAAGCGTCTTTAAAGTATTAAAGAATACCAACACGACAATGCAAAGTGGAAAGGGGTAACCAGGGTACCAAGATAAACTTTCAGATATACCAGCAGGTAAAAAGAGTACAAGTACAAGATTATACACAAACCTCAGTTCTTTAGCATACAAACAGTCTAACAAAACTCCACGAGTCAAACCGTAGACCAAGCAGCGTATCAAAGTCTTCAACTTGTATACAAGGATATACAACCTTAAAAAATGAATTCAATAACTTATTTACTTTCTAGCATCTCAATAATGATGACGTAAAAATAGGGTTATCATTACAAGTAAGCCTAGCATGTACAAATACGACTATGGTCCCAGAACAGTAAATTCTGGCCATCGTAGTGCCTCATGTCGCAATTAAGATTTGAAATGGCGAACGGCCAAACTGGACTGTATACTATTCATGAAAAATGTAGGTACCTCTCTTAAGGTTTCAAAAAACCAATAATCACAGCAAAATGTATTTTGGATCATAAGATATATTCAAAACACTAACCGTTGTCCATACAGGATTCCAAACTTCAGAATCTAGACAGAACTTGTTATATGATGAGTCCCATATTTAGAATCCATAACAACAAAATTAGAGTTTAATATAAACATAAGAGTTGTACATATACGAATTATCTTTCCAAATCATATTTATTCACAGTAAACAAAGTTCTACAAAACAATAAATGCTTAATCTACTAAACGCTACCCAGCTCAAAAACAGGTTTTACTACTTACCAAAGAGAAGAGTGTAACTCGATTTCCAGCCAAAAGGACCAAGATTTTATCTTGTGATCTTGAAGAACAACATGTTACATATTGTTCTAAGGGACTTACTTCAGATGAGATGAATTTCCTAAGAGGAGGTGTCAAAATATAGTAACACAAGAGGTGCTTATCATATACACAGCTGTCCCTAAAAGTTGGCTGCCCAAATAATAGTGTGCTGCCCAATTGCATACATATACACCTATATATATATATCCTTCACCTCCTTTTTAAAACTATACATATTTCTAAATAAAACATTACGCAAATACCCCCATACAATACATTAAATTACGATGACAATTATTTTAAGCAAGGTTGCAAATATAACATTATTTCAATTTCCCAAAAAAATGAGAATAAAACATATTGTAGTATTTAAGCTGTGGTTTATCGACAGGCGACTCTTGTTAGCATTTTCGGGGTGTTACAACTCTCTCCCTCTTAAAGAAATTTTCTCTCAAAATTTACCTTACACTATTCTCGGAACAAGTGCGGATACTGGGTTGTCATGTCTTCTTCTCTTTCCCACGTAGCTTCTTTTCCAGAATGGTTCCTCCAAAATACCTTTACTAAGGGAATTCTCTTGTTTCTAAGTTGCTTTACTTTTCGAGTTTGAATTAGAATAGGTTCTTCATTAAACGTCAAGTCAGGATTAACCTCAATAGATTCAACTGGAAAAACATGAGATGGATTAGAACAATATCTTATGAGCATAGAAACATGGAAGACATTGTGGATCTTATCTAACTCAAGTGGCAAAGCCAATTTATATGCAACTGGTCCAACCCTTTCAAGTATCTCATAAGGTCCAATAAATCGAGGACTAAGTTTTCCTTTTTGGCCAAATCTCATAATCTTTTTCCATGGAGACACCTTTAAGAATACTTTATCTCCAACTTGATATTCAATGTCACGCCTTTTAAGATCAGCGTACGACTTTTGTCTATCCAAAGAAATCTTTAGACGATCCTTGATAAGTTTTACCTTGTCTTCTGTTTGTTGCACAATTTCAGGACCAACAAGTTTTATTTCACCAACTTCACTCCAACAAAGAGGGGTCTGACGCTTTCTTCCGTATAAGGCTTCATAGGGAGGCATTCCAATACTCGATTGGTAACTATTATTGTAAGCAAATTCTATCAAAGCCAAGTGTTTGTCCCAACTACCCTCAAAATTCATAATGCAAGCTCGAAGCATATCTTCTAAAATTTGTATCAGTCTTTCCGACTGGAACTCCGTTTTAGGATGGAACGAAGTGCTAAACCTCAACTTAGTACCCAAAGCTTCCTGCAAGCTACCCCAAAATATAGATGTAACCCTTGGGTCCCGGTCTGATACAATAGACACAAGGATCCCATGTAGTCTTACAATCTCATTAATTACAACTCAGCTATACGCTCAAGTGAGTAATCCATTCTGATTGCTAAGAAGTGAGCACTCTTGGTTATCCTGTCCACAATCACCCATAATGCATCATGATTTCTCTGAGTGCGAGGAAGTCCCGCAATAAAGTCCATTGTTATTCTCTCCCATTTCCATTCCGGCATCGACAATGGCTGTAGTAAACCAACTGGAACATGATGTTCTACCTTTACTTGTTGAAAAACCAAACATTTAGAGATGAACTCCGCAATGTCTCTCTTGATACCATTCCGCCAATAATTTTCTTTGATGTTCTGGTACATCTTTGTACCTCCAGGATACATTGCATATGGTTAAGTATGTTCTTCATTCAATATTTCTCTCGTTAATTTGTCATCATTAGGGACACATAACCTATTTTAATAAAATAATACACCATCCTCTGTTAATGTAAAATCAAGCTTTTCCCCATTTTGAACTTGTCTGGTCAGTTTTACAAGTTTCTCATCTAACATTTCTGTTTCTTTCACATGTTCAAGTAATATTGGCTTTACTTGCAAATTAGCAATAACTGAACAATTTGAATCAGGTGTAAAACAAATATTCATGGCTCTTAACTCAAGGAGCAAGGGTAAAGGACTCAAAGAAATGCTTGCGAAGGATTTTTGACTTAAGGCATCTGCAACCACATTGGCTTTACTTGGATAATAATCAATCGTGCAGTCATAATCCTTGATGAGTTCAAGCCATCTACGTTGTCGAAGGTTTAGCTCCTTCTGAGTACCCAAGTACTTTAAGCTCTTCTGATCAATGAATATATGACATTTCTCTCCATACAAATAATTCCACCATATTTTGAAAGCAAACAGTTAGTAGCAAGTTCAAGATCATGAGTAGGATAATTCAATTCATGCGGTTTTAATTTCCGAGAAGCATAATAAATTACCTTCACTTCTTGCATCAAAATGCATCAGAGACCATTGTGAGAAGCATCACTGTATACTGCATACTCTTTCCCTTCAATTGGTAGAGTAAGTATAGGCGCTTGAGTCAACAAGGATTCGAGAGTTTCGAAGCTCTCTTGACATTTGTCATCCCAAATAAACTTTACTTCCTTCTGCAAGAGCTTAGTCAAATGAGAGGCGATAATCGAAAAGCCTTTCAAAAATCTTTTGTAGTATCCTGCTAAGCCCAAGAAACTTCTTACCTCAGTCGGACTTTTGGGAGGTCTACATTCAACAACTGCTTGTATTTTACTAGGATCCACCTTCACACCTTCTGTTGATACAACATGTCCCAGAAAAGCTACTTCATCATGCCAAAATTCATACTTGGAAAGTTTAGCATAAATTTCTTTCTCCCTCAAAATTTGCAAAATAATCTGGAGGTGTTTATCATGGTCTTCACTATTTCTAGAAAATATTAAAATATCATCTATAAAAACAACCACAAACTGATCAAGATAAGGTTTGAATACTCGATTCATTAGATCCATCATTACCGCAGGAGCATTTGTCAATCCGAATGGCATCACCAAAAATTCATAATGACCATACCGAGTTCTAAAAGCAGTTTTAGGAATATCATTCTCTCTAACCAGCAGTTGGTGATATCCAGACCTTAAATCAATTTTTTAGAATACTTTAGCACCCTTAAGTTGGTCAAACCAATCATCGATCCTTGGCAGCGGATATCTATTCTTGATTGTTAGTCTGTTCAATTGTCTATAGTCAATACAAAGCCTAAGAGTGCCATCTTTCTTCTTTACGAATAAAATAGGGGCTCCCCAAGGAGAAACACTAGGTCGAATAAAAAATTTCTCAAGTAGTTCTTGCAATTGATCTTTCAATTCTCTTAACTCTGCTGGAGCCATTCTATAAGGGGTGATCAAAATAGGAGTAGATCTAGGAATAATCTCGATTGGAAATTCAACCTCTCTTCCCGGGTGCAATGCCGGAAGGTTTTCTGTAAATACTTATGGAAAATCACATACAGTAGGTATGCCCTTGATACAAGGACTCTTCAATTGTGTATCAACTATGTGAAGAAGGTATGCCCCACAACCTTGACGCATCAACTTTCTTGCCAAGGCCGCAGAAATAAAACTAGATGTCACTGATCTTTCACCTTGTACAATGATGTGTGAAAATGTAGGATCTTTAAAAGTCACATGCTTAGACCTACAATCTACCACCGCATGATATTTATAAATCCAATCCATCCCGACAATAATTTTAAATCCTTGAAGGGCATTTCAATCAAATCAGAAGGGAAGACTAGGTTTTGAATCACAAAGGGACAATCTTGGTAAACTTGATTACATACAACTTGATAACCCAAAGGACTTTCAACCAGTACATCGTAATTAAGTCTCACAGATTTCACATTATCAGGAAGAACAAGTGATGAACAAATATAGGAATGTGTAGAACCAGGATCAAATAATGTAAACACACATAAGCCAAATGAGTGAAATTTACCGACAACCACGTCTTGTCCATCTTGATCATCCCTCTGCCTCATAGCATAAGATCGTGCAGTAGCCCATTGCCCACTAGCTTGATTAGCTCCACTTGTACCTGCTGCGTGGGTGTTTTTAGGTCTTACACCACTATTAGATTGAGGAGAATTAACAGAAGGCTTATGAACTGAGCCTTCAGTTTTAAAGGAAGGAGCATTACTAGGATTAGGACAATCTTTCACTTTATGATCAAAGCTCCCACAATTGAAACATGCACTAGAAGCTCTCCTGCAAGTGCCATAATGATTTTTTCCATATTGTGGATAGGTAGGAACACGAGGCTTGCCTTGGCCATAATTTGGAGTGCTAACTGTAGAAAATTCTGATCTATTTTGCCTTTGTTGAGGTGGCCTGTTATCACTACCAGCCTTAGAATTATCAAACCTTCCCCTTTTGGATGGACCCCCAAAATCTGGTCTAGGCTTTGGGAATCTGTTTTCATTTCTACTAGCTTCTTCTTTATCAAGTCGTTCCCAAGTAAAAGCAGCAGAAACTAACTTACAAAATTTCTCATGTTGCAGGATCACCACATTCTTTCTAATGGAATCATTTAAACCATCTTCAAATTTCCTACACTTGTCTTTTTCCAATTTAATAATACCACCAGCATGGTAAGAGAGCCTTATAAACTTCTGTTCGTATTCAGCAATAGACATGCCTCGTTGCCTTAGATTCAAAATGTCCTTTTTCTTTGCATCACAATAAGCATGTGGGACATACTTCATATGAAATTCCTTGAGAAAATCATCCTAAGTAAGAACAGAAGGTTTTACCTTGGCATTCGGAACACTTACCCACCAATCATAAGCATCCTTTTGTAACAGTGAAATAGCATACTTAAAAGAGATGAAAGAAGGTCTGTCAACCCTCAACTAGACTGTTACCTCCCATTTCATCTCGGTCAAGCAACTAGAAACCCAGATGGGTCAAATTTCATCGCATTCCGCAATAGAAAGGGGGATTGCCTAGTGACACTATGGAAAACCCCAAGAATGAAATGTGATGATAAACTTACACGGGCCACGACGTTAACTAAGGCACTTTTTAGGAGGCAACCCAAAACCCCTTTATTGCTTTACTTTTCTTTGAGAAAATAATGGTGTGTTGATTGTGTAGGTGGACGTGTGGAGAGTGATTGATAAGTACAGAGTGGAGAGCTAGAGGTCCAGTCTGCGAATAGCCAAAGGGTTCAGCGATGCCTTACCAGACCGCCGTTAGAGTCAAAACCAATTGACATTAGAGTCTGAAAACTCGGCGACCACACAGAATTATTGGTGAATCGCCGAACATGTTGGCGATCCCGAAGGACACCGCGGTTGGACTCCACAATAACTGGAGATCTTGTAAATTTCAGCGAGACATATGGCAACTTGGTAAAATGCCAAGTGATTCATTGATCGATACTAGTGGCGCCGAATGGGCAAAAACTGTATAGTTTTTCAATACAAAGGTTTAAAAGTTTCAAACTCATTCCCTCTTCCTCACTTTTTCATCTTCCCAAAATCACACATGCACTATGGTTTTACATTCCTTGCATCTTTGAAGTATTTTTAGTGTCAAATTGTGCTACGAGTTGGATTACATTGCCTCCTAGCATCTCGATATCCATTTGGTCGGCGTAAAAGGTTGGTTTTCTCTAACACCATGATTATTTTTTCGAAGTTGTACTCAAATGCAGTGGCATTACTTTAATTGTGTGTGATGGGCATCTTTGGTAGGATTTTAATATTTATTTTCCTATTAAATTCGCAAATCTTGCTTGTACTAAATTAATAGTTAATTTCTAAAATTGATGATTTAAAATGGATGAAAAATCATGGGTCGTGCATGATTGTCATTGGGTCTAAGTTTAATTTGAGTTTTGCATGCCCTAAATTTTGTTTTCGAGGGTTGCGGGGTTGAATTCAGAAAGTTGGGTTGAAAGTAAGCTCATTTGGTCATTCAGTGAGCTGGATTGAGCTCGCCGAACCACTCGGCAGTTCGCCTAAAATCCCCATCTCACCTGTAATTTAATGCTAAATGTGATGTCAAGTTATGTAACTTTCGGTGAGAACTATGTTGTCGTCGAACGCATTCGGCGTCTCACCGAAGAACTTCTGGTTCGCCCCTTGTCTGTACCGTTGTATTCTCTATGCACTGCACTCAGTGAACCGCCTAAGCGGTTGCACGCTTTGCCAACTGGTTCGGTGAAGTAACTCTGCAATCGAACACGTTCTAACTTTTTCTCGAAGGTTTGCAGAAATGGCTAGACCAAAAGTTGATGGAAGAGATATGCCAACCGGACAAACAAGATCGAAAAATTTTAGGAAAAATACAAAGGCAACAAATCCTCCCAAAACTGATAATGAGGGCAAAAGTCCCAGTGCCAGCACGAGACCCCACCATTCCCTCGTGGAGACGTGGATCCTTCACAGCTATCCACTCCTTTTTTTTGGCTCATGACTTGGACAATCTTAGAAAGTTAACTACTGCTGAACCTTATAAAGAGGCTCTAGGGACCATTATCAAATTTCAGGCTGACACATCGGGCACTGTGTAGACACATCGAGCACTGTGATGGAGCGACTGTGTAGACACGAGTTTTCTCTACTGTCCTCTCTATCTTTCTTTATTCTAAATTCATGACATATTGTTATTTGCATTTGAGGACAAATGATTCTTATTTGGTTTGAGGTGAGGCCCACCTTTTGTGTGAACTATTGATATTCGTGTTTTGGTTATATTTGATTTTGTTTACATACTGCGTTTTTGTGGATGTTTGAGCTTATGGCTCCTTGTTTTAAATTGCAAATTTCGACCCTTCTGGAAAAAATTTCCCACCTCTTGTGTGTTGAATGTGGCTGTTCTTTTGCAAAATTTAGGTCTCGATTTTGATCAATATCGATGACTCTAATAGTGCCCTTAATCAAACAAACATGAATATACGGCTACAACCAGGCCAAATGAAGTTGCATAGACAATATGTGAACTCTTTGCATCTCGTTGTGACTAGCCAATGATCAACTCGAGACTCTTGTGATGATCGTTGCACACTAGAAAAAGTGTATAGTCATGTTTGACTTATAGTGTCAATGCCTAGTGTGATGAGCTTACTTGTGAACTATGCATGATGGATCCTTGACTTTGCCCCGATGGTCCGGTCAATTAAGTGATGCTATCACTTGGTATGATCTTAGGCAACTTCTAAAATTGTGAGCCAATTTGGCATATACATATTTTGTGGCCTACCTTGTGAGTGTGTGAACCTCTTTTGAACACCCCTTGAACCTTACTCTTCTTGGAAGAAACTTGATGAAAACATGACCTCCTTTTATCCATTACCGTTAACCCTCATGAAGTTGTGATTAGTTTGAATCGTCAACTTAGGCCAAAAGCCTAAGTTAGGGGTGTGGTGAAAAGAAAGGGTGAATCAAGAAGTGCAATAAATTCCTTCTTACCCATGGTTTGAGAGAAATGGAATACCTCCATACAAAAAAAAAGGGGAATAAAGTTGTGAAAATACAAAGAAAATGGGGTTCCCAAAAATCCATGGGAAGTAAATAATTGAATGACTTATGAGAACTTAAGAGAATGATGAAGAAAAAGGAAAGGAAGTGTTGTGAGTAGGAGTGGCAAACGAGCGAGTCGAGCCGAATATGAGTCGATCAAAAAATGAGTTAAATAAAAATTGATAAGTTACTCGACTCGACTCACATTTTAAATGGATAAAAATGAGTTATCCAATGGATAATATGAGTAACTATATTTACCCATATTATAATAGAAATCTTGCTCAAAGCTTTAAAAACAAAAACAAAAAATTAATTTTTTTTATCAATCCACTCCACCCCCTACCAGCCCCACTATCCCAAAAACATTTAAAAAAAATAAAATAAATTCCACCCCCCTACCAGCCCCCTCCCTCCACACACCCATCCCAAAAAAAATTAAACAAAATTTTAAATTTTTTCATTAATTTTTTTTTAAAAAAAATTACCAGCCCCCCCCACCCCCTACCCCCTTCCCCTCCACACCCCATCCAAAAAAAAATTCATTAATTCTTTTTTAAAAAAATTACCACCCCACTGCCCTACCATCCCCCTCACCCCCTACCCCCCCTCAACACCCCAACCCAAAATAAAATTAACAAAATTTCTAATTTTTTCGTTAAATTTTCTAATCCCACCCTCTACCAGGCCCCCCACACTCCCTACCCCCTACCTGCCCCCCCTCCACACCCCAACCAAGAAAAAAAATTAACAATTTTTTTATTTTTTTAATAAAAATTACCAACCCACCCCCACCAGACCCCCCACCCCACTCCACTATCCCAAATTAAATGTAAAAAAAAGTTTCATTTTTTTTCTAAATTTTCTTTTAAGAAAAAGACTTTCTTACCTTTATCACTTTTTTTTGTTTTCTTTTACCCATTTTATCCATTTAACTACCCAATTTTAAATGGATAATATGGATATTACTCATTTTTTACCCATTTTTAAATGAGTTGGATACCAACTCATTTAAAATGGATAATATGAGCGAATACCCATATTATTTACCCATTTTGTCACCCCTAATTGTGAGCATCACTTCTCATGAGGATAAAAGTCACTGAGTCTAAATTACCATACCTTTGCACTCAGCCCATGACAAGCCTTGAAAATATCTTTTTGATCGTGAGTAAGCTGAAACAGGTGTCGATTGGAAAATACGGGCAAACATATAAGTGAAGTTATGCATTGTATTCATTTTTGTAAGTGTGAGCGTTGCATTTGATTCCAAAGATTGTAAATTGTGTACAATTGTGTGTGAATATAGAATCATTCTTTGTGTGAGGGCATTTGAACACTTTAGTGGAGCTTGAACTTGCATTTGAAGAAAGTATTCTGAGCATGAGATTCTTTGGTATTGGTGAGTCACAACTTGAATCTTTGAGTGCACAATTGATCTTTGCATAGGTAAATTGAGTCTTATTGTGTGCATTCATGGTTGAGTCTTATGCAGCACTATTTGAGACATCCTTTTTGAACAGCTGAACTTGATTTTGCTCGAGGACAAGCAAATATTTAAGTTGGGGGTGTTGTATTTTGATAAAATTAGTGTCCTCAAATGCTTATTTTATCTTAATATCTGATGAAAACACTTAAGTTTCAAGTATTTGAAGTTTGAAGGAAAGCATGGACACTACTTCGGAACAAGGAATGAAAATGCTGAAAAGAACAAGAAAATGAAGGCCTAAGGATCGCCGAGTTCACTTTGTTCCAGTGTAATGGGTCTGGTTTTAATTTGAGTTGTGCAAGCTTTGATTTTGTTTTCGCGAGCTGCAAGCTTTGATTAAAACCAGACCCATTACACAAAATCAAAGTGAACTCGGCGATCCTTAGGCCTTCATTTTCTTGTTCTTTTCAGCATTTTCATTCCTTGTTCCGAAGTAGTGTCCATCCTTTCCTTCAAACTTCAAATACTTGAAACTTAAGTGTTTTCATCAGATATTAAGATAAAATAAGCATTTGAGGACACAATTTCTATTAAAATATAGCCCTAAATGAGTCCAATTTGTAAACTCGTCAACACCCCCAACTTAAACTTTTTCTTGTCCTCAAGCAAACTCAAGTTCAGTCATTCGAAAAGGGTGTACTGAACAGTTCTACACAAGAATCAATCATGTATGCACACAACAAGACTCAATTTACTTATGCACAGATCAAATGTGCACTCAAAGATTTAAGTTGTGACTCACTAATATCAAAGAACCTCATGCTCATAATACTAACTTCAAATGCAAGTTCAAGCTCAACCAAAATGTTCAACTGCCCTCACAGAAAGAATGATGTCATAATCGCACAGTGGTTCACAGTTTAAAGCTTTGGAATCAGATGCAACACTCACTCTCTCAAAGAAGAATACAATGCATCCTTTCCCGTATTTTCCAATCAACATTTATTTCAGCTCACTCAATATCAAAAAGGTCTTTTCAAGGCTTGTAATGGGGCTGAGTGCAAAGGTATGGTCATTTAGGCTTAGTGACTTTCATCATCATGAAATGTGGTGCTCACAACACCTTTTTTCCTCTTCTTTCATAACTTTATTTAGTGCTCATAAGTCATCCTAGTATTCACTTACTCTGGATTGTTTGGGAACCTCATTTCTTTTGTACTTTATTCCACAACTTTGTTTTTTTTATTATATATATAGGGGTTTCCCATTTTTTGCAACACCATGGGTTTAGGGAGACTTTTCTTGCACTTCTTGATTTTCCCTTGTCTTTTCACCACACCCCCAACTTAGGCTTTTGGACTAACTTGGCTACTAAACTATACACATTTCAAGAGGATAATAGGTAGTGGATAAACAAAGGTAAGGCTCAAAGGGTGTTCAAAAGAGAATCACACGCTCATAGGGTAGGTCACAATATAGGTATATGTCAAATTGGTTCACACTCTTAGAAGTTGCATAAGATCATATCAAAAGTTAGCATCACTTAGTTGACCGGACTAACGGGGAAAATTCTAGGATCTACCATGCATGGTTCAATGTGTGCTCATCACACTAGGCATTGACACTGTAGTCAAACAAGACTACACACCTTCACTAGTGTACAATGATCATCACAAGAGACTCAATTTGATAACCGGCTAGTCACAACGAGATGCAAAGAGTTCACATATTGTCTATGCAACTTCATTTAGCCTTATTGTAGCAGTACATTCATGTTTAGTCGATTGTAAGCACTATTCAAGTCATCAGTATTGATCAAAACTGAGACTTGAATTTTTCAAAAGAATAGTCACATTCAACACACGAGAGGTGGCAAAAAATTTCGGACGGATCAAAATCAAAATCATTTTGAAATTGAGAACAAAAGGAGACATAAGCTCAAAAATCCACAGAAAAGAAGAAATAAAAAGAACAGCCCAAATATATACACAACAACACGAATCAAAAATAGCACAGAAAAGGTGATCCTCACCCCACCACAAATAAAAGCAATTTGTCCTCAAATTCAAATAACACAGAATCCAAAAGGTAAAATGAATAAATACAGAGAGGGAGGTAAAGAGGGGATCCTGACTAAGTAGTCTCTCTATCTCCCTGCGCATCAGTGCCCGGAGTGTTGTTATTCTGCTTCTGGTTCTCTTTTTCTTTTCGCTTTGCTTCAACAACGATATTAGCCTCGATCGTATTGTCCACCTCATGAGTTGCCACAAAGGCGTGTATCGCACTGCTGAATGCTCGAGCCCACGAAGATACATTAGGGTCGATGGGAAATCTTCTCCTTAAACTGGATGTCTTGTTGTCGCTCCTTTCAGTTCTTCTGAATTGTTGTCCTCTTATGTGTCTAGGTGGCATGTATCTTCCTGCAACTGTTGGTCTGGTCATGTCTTCAAAGTGTTGAGATAATGTTAGAATATATTTGACAACAAAAACAAAGACTTTCAGCTGCAGAAGGGCTATATAGTCCATTCGGTGTGTCGCTGGATATATTTAGCGAGCCACAGACAATCCGCCGAAGGTCATACTGTAGAATGGTTAGGGGTGCAGACAGAGGGCTATTAAGATAACATTAGGCTAGTGGCCAGTGCACTTGGCGATCCCGTGCTTCTCACCGAAAGGTACAGCAGCCAAAAAAAATGAAGCATGATAGTAAGGGCGAGATGGGGTACTTAGGCGAATCGCGGAGTGGTTCGGCGAGTGATGTTTGCATAATCAATGACACAACTTACAATGCAAGTGTCTACGATCATGCAATAGTATAATAACCCAACCAAGGGTTGGGGTCGAGTCCCAAGGGAGTGGTTTCGAGAATTAATAAAAACATAAAATTTAGTTCTAACTAGTCGTAGCTAAACACATTAACGATTAAAAACATTGTATATTAAAAGGGGAAACAAAAGTGTCAATTAACAATTTGGGGTTTTTGTCACAAGTACAAAAAAAACAGTAGAAATAACAAAGAAATCTATGAATGAGAGATGATTCTTGGGATCTGACCGGAATACGGGTTAATCTAAAATGTTGGGTACACGCTTTCGATAAAAAATTATAGAGTAATGGTGACTAGGCTACGCTATACATGGGAATAAATTCTCTCTCGAGCAACTTATCCCGTTTGAAATGGGTTCCTCTCGGACACTTACTAGCCGCATGAAGACCAGCCTATGCCTTACCGCACTCACTCTTTCGAGCTGAGTGTTAGGATATGGGACTAGGGCTCACCCTCTCGGGCTGAACCTCATGTCGACCCACTCCTTAGGCCATCAATCTAGTAGTCTTGGTTTCGCGACCTCTGTCTAGAGCAGGCCAAAAACACATAAATAAACTTGTATTTGCAACTACAAATATGTTAAATTCATCCACAACTACAAGATGAAATCACCAGTAAACTACATCTAATCTGTCAGCAAGCAAGACCCGACAACAATCTTAACCCATATTCGCTAAATCACACCCTAAGAATTGGGGTTTTTAGCCACACATCAAGAGATAGAAAATTATACCTAAATGAGCTTGCATTCAAGTGGGTACGCAGATTTAAGTCATGTTATAGGCCAAGAATGAAGAATCTAAGAGACCCAAGTCCAAACCCTTGGAGATGAAGCCCTCTTCTTCTTTATATTTCCAAAACCCTCTCAAACTTAGAGCAAAAATAAAAAGTATTAAAATTATATTAATTGTTTCACACTAAAAATATCATCACTTAAGCTATAACTCTCAACGAGTATTTATAGTTTTCAAAAATCTATGCTTCAGCGGATCATTCAGCGACATAAGTCGGAATCACCGATCAACTCGACGATTCACCCTTTGGTGTAGTACATCGCCGTCTTGCACCATCCATCGGCATCGTCGTGCTCTGGATCATTGGGTGATGTCCCGATTGCTCCTTTTTTCTACCTACTTGATCATTTCCTTCAGGGCTTAGCACACTAGAACAAAAGGCGAAGCAAGACCCTTCGACGACTCGCCAAGTGGACTCGGCGATCCTCAGGCCTTCATTTTCTCGTTCTGTTCAGCCTTTTCGTTCCTTTTTGCGAAGTAGTGTCCATGCTTTCCTTCAGGCTTCAAATACCTGAAACTTAAGGGTTTTCATCAGATATTGAGATAAAATAAGCATTTAAGGACACAATTGCTATTAAAATATAGCCCTAAATGAGTCCAATTTGTGGACTCATCAACACCCCTAACTTAAACTTTTGCTTGTCCTCAAGCAAACTCAAGTTCAGCTTTTCAAAAAGGGTGTCTCAAACAGTGCTACAGAAGCCTCAATCACAAATGCACACGATAAGGTTCAATTTGCTTATGCAAAGTAAATTGTACACTAAGAGATTCAAGTTGTGACTCACCAATATCAAAGATTCTCATGCTCGCAATACTTGCTACTAATGCAAGTTCAAGCTCAACAAAAGTATCTAAATGCCCTCACACAAAGAATGATTCCATATTCACACACAGAAGTTAATCAATTTAAGATCAGGAATCTGATGCAACGCTCACACTCAAAAAGAGAAACACATTGCATGTTATCACCTATAGGTTTGCCCTTATTTTCCAAATGACTTTCGGTTCGGGTCACTCAAGATCAGAAAGGTCTTTTCAAGGCTTGTAATGGGACTGAGTGCAAAGGTATCGTCATTTAGGCTCAGTGACTTCTTCATACTCGTGAGATGTGGTGTTCTCAAAACCTATTTTTCCCTTCCCTTGTCGGTTTTTCTTTTAGTGCTTCTAAGTCATCCTTTTATTCACTCGCCATCTATTGCTTGGAAACCCAATTTCTTTTGTACTTTTATTCCACAACTTTTATTTTTCATTTTTTTTATTTTTTATTTTTTATTTTTTATGCAGGGTTTCCATTGTTTTGTAACACCATGGGTTAAGGGAGACTTTTCTTGCACTTCTTGACTTCTCCTTTTCCTTTTCACCACATCCCCAACTTAGGCTTTTTGGCCTAAGTTGGCTATTCACTAAACCACAAATCAGGAGGATTATAGGAAGTGGATCAAGTAAGGTCTAGGATTCATCAAGTTTCTTCCAAAGAAAGGTAAGGCTCAAAGGGTGTTCAAGAGAGTTTCACACACTCACGGGTAGGCCACAACAGAGGTATATGTCAAATTGGCTCACACTCTTCAAAAGTTCCCTAAGATCATCTTGAGAGCACACCTTACTAAATCAATCAAACTAACGGGGCAAATTCTAGGTTTATTCATGCATGGTTCAAAGTAAGCTCATCACACAAGGCATCGACACTTAAGTCAAACAATACTATACACTTTCGCTAGTGTGCAAAAATCATTACAAGAGAATCAATTTGATAAATGGCTAATCACAATGAGATGCAAATATTTCACGTATTGTCTATGCAACTTCATTTGGCCTCGTCGTAGCCACACACTAATGTTCGTTCCATTGACAGCACTATTCAAGTCATCAGTATTGAACGGAATCAAGAATTAAATTTTGCAAAAGAACAGCCACTTTCAACACACGAGAGGTGGCAAAATAATTTCGAAAAATTTTAAAATTTTCTTGAAGTTGTCGAAATCATTTTTGTAATTTAAAACAAAAGGGAGCCATGATCTCAAATATCAACACAAAGCAGTGTAAAAACAATTTTAAACAGAACAACCCAAATATATACAAAACATGAATCACAAATATCACACAAAAGGTGAGCCTCACCCCACCACAAATATAAATAATTTGTCCTCAAATGCAATTAACACAAAATAAAGAAAGACAGAGAGGGAGGTAAAGAGGGGATCCTTTCTAAGTAGTCGCTCCATCTGTCTGGGCATCAGTGCCCAGAGTGACTTCCACAAGGTCCAGCAACATCTATCATGATTTCTTCTGTCTTAGCTATGTCGTCCGTTGCAGCTTCCTCAAACATCTCTTCATCAATCTCTGCCTCTAATTCAGGATCGGCTGTATGCTCCATTCCATCTCCATGTCCTGTGGTAGTGTGAGGCATATAAGGCACATCTGGAATGTCCACTGTTCCAAAGATCGTAGATATATCGGTGGACTTTAGGTAGTTCACATCTTTCTTCA
Source organism: Solanum piurae (assembly GCA_029582685.1). Classification (NCBI taxonomy): domain Eukaryota; kingdom Viridiplantae; phylum Streptophyta; class Magnoliopsida; order Solanales; family Solanaceae; genus Solanum; species Solanum piurae. The sequence continues at coordinate 3,413 of JAJOOO010002963.1, read as the reverse complement.
GCTCTTCAATGGCGGCCTTCAAGGTTGTTACCTCCTATGTGGCTCACTAGTCGCGCTCACACACTGCTATCCTAGCGACTAGAGCATCAATAGTAGTGCTCAGTGGTTTCACAGCATCATCGAGAGCAGCCTGAATCATGCCTGGAACAAAATTTTCTATGTTAGCAGCCCGACAATTAGCAGATTGGGCGAGCTGTCCCATCCGGATCAAGGATGCTTGAGTGATCGACTCACAGGAGGAAGCAACAACAATAGGTCTGGGTGGCAATGCAGCAGGCGAGCGATCTGGAGGGTCAGCATAAGTAGTAATGGTATAAGATATACCTGAAGGCCCATGGGCCGGAGTAGGAAAAAATTCCTCTTCATGTATAGATCCAGTGGTCACAAGTCCTTAAGATTTTTGGCTTCGATCTTCCGAATATTGGTGGAGACGGTGGCAGCCAATTTTACATCCTTCTTTGCATCTCTAGGTACCTGAGCTCTTTTGAAGAAATCCGTGATCAATATTGGGAAAAGAAGAGATGTCTGGCTCTGCTTTGCACGCATATGAATTTCAGAAGCAATGATCATCCATAGATTTATCCTGGTTTTCTCTATGATGCATCCAAGATAAGCTGCCTTAGCAAGGTAAAAGATTGATTAATTTTGTGATGGCATAATTGTGCTGCTGATGAACCCGAACCAGTATCGTGCAGCTATGTTCAGATCTGTCTTATCAATCGAATATCCTTCTACTAGCCATTTCAGAGCATTATCATCTGACATTAGTGGGGCTAACCACTTTTTCATCGCATCTATCTTCTTTGTTCTGATCAAGTGTTGGCAGTGATCATTAATCTTATTAGACATACGCAAGGCTATCTTGATATCCTCACTATCACAAGCTACCTTTCTTCCTCTAACAACCACTTAGTCAACTGCCTTGAACGATGACTCTAGGCTCTTTCGTTGAGGTACCAATGCATTGTATGAGAGATAACAGTCTGGCTAAGGGTGGACACATCTTCTTTCATGCCTTTTAGCATTTTGTCTTACCCTTCAACTTTGTTGTGGATGCGCGAGAGTATATCCTCAGACCTATTACCGTCCAAATACTTTGTCTTCTGGCACTCATGGGGAGCATGTATCTATCCTTCTCCCCATTCTTCCAATTTGGATTTCGGTCCCTCAATTCACGATCCCGGTCCTTCCAACCTTCGTCTTTAGCTCAACTTTGGTGACCACTTTGCCTTGGGTAATTTCTGTGGTAGCCACCGCCCTGGTTGGATAGAAAATTTACCTCCTCATTGTACAAGGCTTCAAACTTCATCTCCTCAGGATTAGCACCCCCAACCTACACATCATTGACACCACGGGCACCGGCCCCCATGACATTTTTGGATAAAATATCAAGATGCGTCATGATTTTTCCCATGTTCTGATCTCTCTCATTGTCTTTTTCAATTTTGCTCCTTGGATTGCTTGAAAATGAGAGGGGAGACTTGGTCCTCTCGAGTGTACCATGCTCTGTTGAAGGTTGTCATACCATCTAAAAGTTCGGCTGCTACTGCATACGGCTGCTGCATTAAACCTCCCGGTGAGAGTTGGTCAGGGACACCTTTATTCACTGAGGCTAATCTCCGGTAGAAGTATTGAAGTAGCACGTTATCAGGCAAACCATGGGTTGGGCATTGAAGCACGAACTTTTTAAATCGTAGCTAGGTTTCGTGCAGAGGCTTTCCTTCTAGACATTTAAAGTTCTGGATGCTATCCCGCAGTGAGATTATCTTTGAGAAAGGGAAAAATCACACTTGAAATGCGGTCACGAACTCCTCCCAAGAAGTGATGAATTCACTTGGTAGCTTGGCTAGCCACCTGCAAGCCTCTCCCATCAACAAGAAAGAGAATCGCCTCAACCGTGAGGATCCTCATGATCCAGTCCATTGAAAAGTCCCTTCAGTTGCAAGAGTTGCAACATGGTACTCGTTATGTGGAATACTGCATTTCCCTCAGCTGGGGGTAAACGGATGGCTCCACACCTCCCGTGAAATAGAGGCTATTGATGTTGGGCTCTTGGACATTGTTGAGATTTTCGATGTCATCTTGGTTGCCTACCTGGCTACCGTTGCTACCATTAACACTCATGCTTTCTAAAATACTTACAAAGAAAACAAACAAAACTAAAAATTAGGTAAGTAGACTAAAACTAAGAAGAACAATTTTTTTTACAAAACTAAAAATTCTCAAGTAACACCACTCCCTGGCAGTGGCACCATTTTGATGTTCTGCTGAATCAACGACACACCTTCCAGTTTGGGTGTCTACGATCGTGCAATAATATAATAACCCAACCAAGGGTTGGGGTCGAGTCCCAAAGAAGTAGTTTTGAGAATTAATAGAAAAATAAAATTTGTTCTACCTAGTCGTAGCTAAAGACATTAACGACTAAAAAAATTGTAAATTAAACGGGGACACAAGACTGTCAATTAACAATGGGGGTTTTTTCACTAGTAAGTAAAAATAGTAAAATAAACAAATATTTCTAAGTAATGAGAGGGATTTTTGGGATGTGATCGGAATACGGGTTAATCTAAATTATTGGGTACATGCTTTCGATAGAAATTTTATAGAGTAATAGTGACTAGGCTAAGCTTTATGTGGGAATAAGTTCTATCTGGAGCAACTTAGCCTGTTTCAAATGGGTTCCTCTTGGACACCCACTTGCCGCATGAAGACCAGCCTACGCCTTACCCCCCTCAGTCTCTCGAGCAGAGTATTACGACATGGGGCTAGGGTTCACTCTCTCGAGCTGAACCTCATGTCGACACACTTCTAAGGCCATCAATCTAGTAGTCTTGGTTTCGCGACTTCTCTCTTGAGCAAGACGAAAACACATAAATAAACTTGTATTTTCAACTACAAATTTGTTAGATTTGTAACGACCCGAGAGCACCCCCTAGTTGTTACCGGCGTATTCGACCTCTCGGAGGTCTTATACAAGCCCTTAGCATTCGTCATAGCATTTTCATAGAAAAATAGCGGAAAATTTAAAACTTTTCATAATATAACACAAGACTTAGAAAGTCATCTCATTTAAACCTTTAATAAAAATCGGAATACTACGTCTCAAAGTAGCCATCTTAAAACACGCCTACAACACAAGAGGGACACATCACTTACAATACAAAAGAAACTACTATCTAGTACATTGAACTTAAGGAAACTCTTTAAGATAAAGGTGTTTGAATCTTTAAGGACACAACCGAACTTGGGAATAGTAAGCCAAGATCATCACTTCTACGAAAGTCCTTTAGCCACCACCACCTACACTTGGTGTAAAAAGATGAAGAAGAATGGTGTTAGTACAAGAATGCACTAAGTATGATAACCATGCAAAAACATGCTTTTAAAAGGACATTTAGTTGGAAACCATG
>JAJOOO010002962.1:0-27914 GCA_029582685.1 Solanum piurae | reverse complement strand
CTTATTTTATATGATATCTAGCTATGTTAAATTATGACGAAAACAATAAAAATAATATATTAATTTAATTTTATAAATTAGAATTTGACGATATAAAATGTACGGAGACCTTAAATATATCTCAAAGATAGAGATACTTATGTCAAAATATGTATTAAAAGTAAAAAAAAATTATACTCAAAAGGATTGTATTAGAGGCGCGTGCAGCACGCGTTAGCTGAAGCGAGTGGGAGTTTAGTGAATAGTGAAACGTAAAGTAAGATTTTCCTTTGCAAGTGGCAAAGATTTTCAACCTGAACGACACGGTCTTGTTAGCGCGTGTCAAACACTATCTTTTATTCAAAGTACGACTTGGGACTTATTTGGTGTGGGACCCATATGCTGAGTTGGCATTATGTCAACGTTGTACCCATATCTGTTCTCAATTTTTTATTTTTTATTTCATTCCGTGTCTTGGGTTGTAGCTCCGACTAAATTTGAATTATGCACAGTAAAGCTCATTGGATGGTGACGCTCCCAACGTGATTTTTTTTCATACTCAAAATTTGAGTTTGAAATCTTTCATTAAAGATAAAACAGTTCCACCACTGCATGATCTATTTTGATTATTTTATTATTTATAATCCAACATGAAGATGATTGTTGACTAGGTTTTCCGTTCTTTTGGACATTGTGCTAGGTCAAGTTTTTAATGTAAAAATATGAATAGTTTGATTGGGAATTTGTGACTTCAAAATCTAAATTCAAGAGTATGATCAACGAATAGAATTTCTTTTTCCTAATAAAAATATTTAAGTTCGCGTTAATAATATAAAAAAGTTCTTAATAAAGAATGTCTCTCAATAATAATATTTATGCGAACGAATTCTAACTATAACTATATCATATGAATTTATTTGGTCTTTACTCATCATTGATGCTCTAAGGTACCTTGTTGTATCTATTTATTTTATGGATCTGTTTGGAAAATCATCTGATAATTAAATTTAAGTATGATTATATTGTTTTATGGCATATAATATGTTCGATAGATAATTAATTAAAGTGCATGTAAATTAATTTGGTCATCGTAGTTTTTTTTTATTAATAAAGAGGAAGAAGAATTTTGTGTGTTGATATTGTTTAACCTAAAATTTGATTATTAGGTCACGTAATAGAATTTATAAGATAGGGTCCGAGCAATATGATTAATTCAAAGCTATAAAGTGATTAATTAGTTACCGTTTGTGTTGTTAATTTAAATACATTATTTGTTTTGATTATTACTTAAATTTATTATATCGTATCATAAAGTTGATCATTAGGTAATAATGAAAAGTCTCATTTTGTGAATAATCGTTTCGTGTGATCATATCGTTATCTTATACTTTTCCATCCCTACTTATTTATATAAAATAACCCTATATAAACTTTACCCTACCTTTTCTATAGTAGTTAATTATACTCTGTATTCTACCTTCTTTTTTTATAGGTATATCCTTCAAATTATTAATGTATGATATCATATAAAAACAAAAAATAATATAATTAATCCAAAATAATATAATACAATAAAATATAATATATTATGAAATAATAGATAACAATCTTCAGAAGAGTGAGCTAGTGTCCCTAAGTTGCAAAAGAAAACTTACATGCTACGTCAAATGGGAATTGTCGATAATAAGGGAGAAAATTAATTATTATTTTTTAAAAAAAGTTGGCCTGGCTATTCCGATTGAGAATACGGAAGAGGAGACACCAAAAAACCGGGTTGAACTTCTAAACCCCCGATCCCAAGTTCTTTTACCCCATTCATAAAGTCCTTTTGCTGATTACGCCTTGTTAGGTGATGAAAAAATATACCGTAACAAAAATTAATGAAATCTTTATATTTAAGTGATATGTACCATTATTGAGAAAATTAACTACTATACAAGTAGTAAATACTTACGAAAACACAGTGTAACAAGTGGTGCAAATACTAGGAAATAAAAATGCAGCATCATATATTATATAAATAAGTGCATTTATTTATTCAGTTGGATTAAGCAGCAATAACTATCTCAATAATTATTTCATACCTCTTTATTTCTTCACTAATAGACAATTTCAATCCTAATCAATATGCTAATTAATGTTCTTATTCAACAATATATTCAACAATAAAAAAGGTACGTATTTACTCATCTATGTTTGATTTGGCACCGTTCTTAAAAATCAATAAATAAAAGGGTAATTTTTACTATATGATCAAGATTCCTATTAATTATAAGTCATCTAAATATTTGAGAATGAATAGAAGTATTTACTAATAACGATAAAATAGACAAAAAAAGGAGTAAATTATCTCTTAATTTTTCAAGCTGACAAGTAAAATTAAGCAATTATTTTTACTTTATTTATATCTTATTATATAACATTCATCATTGAATATATATTCATCATTGAATATATACTCTAATTAATTTGATCTTAAACTTCTAAAATAAAAATAAAAATTATTTAGAAATTATGATAGATAATTCAAAAGGGAATAAATTCAACCTTTATGATTAAATTGGTTCCAATCTACCCAAATTAACTCTCTAAAAATCATGTCTTTGATATATGATATAAAACCAACATAATAAGAAAAATAAAAGTTTTCTCAATTTTGTTTAGAATTAAAATATATATATATATAAAATAAAATATAAATTAAAACTTGATAAAAGTTAATTTTTTTTAAAATTGTGACACGTTATTCTTTAGCCATCTAGATTCAGTTCATTTCAATAGAAATAAGTTTTCGGCGAATGCGATTTAGATATAAGTTTCAGTTGAAATTATTTTATTATTCCTTTCATTAAATTTAATTTGTCCACTATTTTTAAAATATATTTATTACTTTTATCAAATCAAGAAAAGATAATTATTTTTTCTATTTTATATTCAACATTAATTGCTTTTTTTTTTTGAGAATCTTCATATCTCAATTGATTTGCTACCTAAGATTTAACTTAATCGGTGAATTTTAATTTTCCAGATTGTTAATCCCCTCCCCTATTTTTATTTTCTCGATCCATAAATTTATTTTTTGTCTTTTAAAAAAGGATAATGATGCTGAAAACTTCAAAAACACTTCTTAGATGTCTAAATAGAAAGAGTTGAGAAAGAAAGGCTTAAAACGCATTCAGCGAATGCGATTTATGTATAAGTTTCAGTCTCTTATTATTTTTTATTAAAATTACTTTATTATCCTTCCGCTTAATTTTATTTGTGCACTATTTTTAAAATATATTTATTACTTTTATCATATAAAAAAATAACTATTTTTTTCATTTTATACTCAACATTAATTGCTTATTTTTCTGAGAATCTTCGTATCTCAATTGATTAACTACCTAAAATTTAACTTTTCGGTGAATGTTTGATTCTCGAGATTGTTAATCCCTTCCCCTATATTTCTTTTCTCGACCCACAATTTTAATTTTTGTCTTTTAATAAAAGGTCATAACATTGAAAATTTGAAAAACTCTTTTTAGATGCCCAAATAGAAAGAGCTGAGAAAGAAAGCATAAAACGTTGGCGAATGCGATTTATGTATAATATTTCAATCTCTTCTTCTTTATTGTTGAAATTACTTTATTACCTCTTCCATTTAATTTTATTTGTCCACTATTTTTAAAATATATTTATTATTTTTATAATATCAAGAAAAAATAATTATTTTTTCCATTTTATACTCAACATTAATTGCTTATTTTTCTAAGAATCTCTTTGTATCTCAATTGATTAACTATCTAAAATTTAACTTTATCGGTGAATGTTCGATTCTTTAAATTGTTAATCTCAACCCCTTTTTTTCTTTTCTTGACACACAATTTTATTTTTTGTCTTTTAAAAAAGGATAATGATGCTCAAAATTTCAAAAACACTTCTTTAAATGTCTAAATAGAAAGAATTGAGAAAGAAAGGCTTAAAACGCATTCGGCGAATGCGATTTATGTATAAGTTTCAGTCTCTTATTATTTATTGTTGAAATAACTTTATTATCCTTCCGCTAAATTTTATCTGTCCACTATTTTTAAAATATATTTATTACTTTTATCATATAAAAAAATAACTATTTTTTTCATTTTATACTCAACATTAATTGCTTATTTTTCTGAGAATCTTCGTATCTCAATTGATTAACTACCTAAAATTTAACTTTTCGGTGAATGTTCGATTCTCGAGATTGTTAATCCCTTCCCCTATATTTCTTTTCTCGACCCACAATTTTAATTTTTGTCTTTTAATAAAAGGTCATAACGTTGAAAATTTGAAAAACTTTTTTTAGATGCCCAAATAGAAAGAGCTGAGAAAGAAAGCATAAAATGCATTCGGCGAATGCGATTTATGTATAATATTTCAATCTCTTCTTCTTTATTGTTGAAATTACTTTATTACCTCTTTCGTTTAATTTTATTTGTCCATTATTTTAAATATTTACTATTTTTATAATATCAAGAAAAAATTATTATTATTTTTCATTTTATACACAACATTAATTATTTTTTTCCGGAGAATCTCCTTGTATCTCAATTGATTAACTATCTAAAATTTAACTTTATCGGTGAATGTTCGTTTCTGTAAATTGTTAATCTCAACCCCTTTTTTTCTTTTCTCAACCCACAATTTTATTTTTTGTCTTTTAAAAAGGATAATGACGTTGAAAACGTGAAAAACCCATTTTAGATGTCAAATAGAAAAAGTTGAGAAAGAAAGCATAAAACGCATTCGGCGAATACGATTTATGTATAAGTTTCAGTCTCTTTTTATTTATTGATGAAATTACTTTATTACCCCTTTCGTTTAATTTTATTTTTCCACTATTTTTAAAATATATTTATTACTTTTAATATATCAAGAAAAAAAATTAATTCTATACTCAACATTAATTGCTTATTTTTCTGAGAATCTTCGTATCTCAATTGATTAGCTACCTAATATTTAACTTTATCGGTGAATGTTCGATTTTTCAGATTGTTAATCCCCTCCCCTATTTTTCTTTTTTCAACCCACAATTTTATTTTTTTTGTCTTTTAAAAAAAGGTCTTGGCATTGAAAACTTGAAAAACCCTTCTTAGATGCCTAAATAGAAAGAGCTAATAAAGAAAGGCATAAAACGCATTCACCGAAATTACTTTATTATCCCTTCAATTTAATTTTATTTGTCAACTATTTTAAAAATATATTTATTACTTTTATCATATCAAGAAAAGATAATTATTTTTTTTCATTTTATACTCAACATTAATTGCTTATTTTTATGAAAATCTTCGTATCTCAATTGATTAACTAACTAAAATTTAACTCTATCGGTGAATGTTCGATTCTCTAGATTGTTATAATGTCCTCCCTTATTTTTCTTTTCTTGACCCACAATTTTATTTTTTGTCTTTTAAAAAAAGGTCATAGCGTTGAAAACTTGAAAATCTCTTTTTAAATGCCCAAATAGAAAGAGCAGAGAAAGAAAGCATAAAACGCATTCGCGAATGCGATTTATGTATAAATTTCAGTCTTATCTTATTTATTGTTAAAATTACTTTTTTACCCCTTCCGTTTAATTTTATTTGTCCACCATTTTTAAAATATATTTATTACTTTTATTATATTAAGAAAAGATAATTATTTTTTATTTTTTATATTTTATACTCAATATTAATTGCTTATTTTTCAAAGAATCTTCGTATCTCAATTGATTAGCTAACTAAAACTTAACTTTATCGGTGAATGTTCGATTCTCCAGATTGTTAATCTCCTCCCTTATTTTTCTTTTCTCGACCCACAATTTTATTTTTTTCTTTTAAAACAAGGTCATGGCGTTGAAAACTTGAAAAACCATTCTTAGATGTTTAAATAGGAAGAGGTGAGAAAGAAAGGCATAAAACGCATTCGACGAATGCGATTTATGTATAAGTTTCAGTCTCTCCTTATTTGTTGTTGAAATTACTTTATTACCCATTCAATTTAATTTTATTTGTCCACAAGTTTTAAAATTTATTTATTACTTTTATTATATCAAGAAAAAATAATTATTTTTTCCATTTTATACTCAACATTAATTTCTTATTTTTCTGAGAATCTTCGTATCTCAATTGATTAACAACTTAAAATTTAACTTTATCGGTGAATGTTCGATTCTCCGGATTGTTAATCCCTCCCCTATTTTTCTTTTCTCGACCCAAAGTTTTATTTTTTGTCTTTTAAAAAGTGGTCATGGCGTTGAAAACTTGAAAAATCATTCTTAGACGTCTAAATAGAAAGAGACGAGAAACAAAGACATAAAAAGCATTCGCCGAATGCGATTTATGTATAAGTTTCAGTCTTTTCTTATTAATTGTTTAAATTACTTTATTATCTCGTCCGCTTAATTTTATTTGTCCTTTATTTTAAAAATAGAATTTTACTTTTATCATAACAAGAAAAAATAATTACTTTCTTCATTTTATACTAAACATTAATTGCTTATTTTTCTTATAATCTTCGTAGCTCAATTGATTAGCTATCTAAAATTTAACTTTATCGGTGAATGTTTGATTCTCCAAATTGTTAATCCCCTCCCCTATTTTTTTTTTCTTGACCCACTATTTTAATTTGTCTTTTAAAAAAAGGTCATGACGTTGAAAACTTGAAAAACTCTTATTAGATGTCAAATAGAAAGAGTTGAGAAAGAAAGCATCAAACGTATGCGGCGAAGGCGATTTATGTATAAGTTTCTGTCTGTTCTTATTTATTGTTGAAATTATTTTATTATCTTTTCCGTTTAATTTTATTTTTTCACTATTTTTAAAATATATTTATTATTTTTATCATATCTAGAAAGATAATTATTTTTTCTATTTTATACTCAACATTAATTGCTTATTTTTCAAAGAATTTTCGTATCTCAATTGATTAACTATCTAAAATTTAACTTTATCGGTGAATGTTCGATTCTCTAGCTAGATTGTTAATCTCAACATCTTTTTTTCTTTTCTCGACCCATAATTTTATTTTTTGTCTTTTAAAAAAGGATCATGACGTTGAAAACTTGAAAAAACTACTCTTAGATGTCTAAATAGAAAGAGCTGAGAAAAAAGGCTTAAAACGCAGTCGGCAAATGCGATTTATGTATAAGTTCCCGTCTCTTTTTAATTATTGTTGAAATTACTTTATTATCCCTTCCATTTAATTTTATTTGTCCACTATTTTAAAAATATATTTATTACTTTTATCATATCAAGAAAATATAATTATTTTTTCCATTTTATACTCAACATTAATTACTTATTTTCTGAGAATCTCCGTATCTCAATTGATTAGCTAACTAAAATCTAACTTTATCGGTGAATGTTCAATTCTCTAGATTGTTAATCTCCTCCCTTATTTTTCTTTTCTTGACCCACAATTTTATTTTTTATCTTTTAAAAAAAGGTCATGGCGTTGAAAACTTGAAAACCCTATTTTAGATGCCCAAATAAAAAGAGCTGAGAAAGAAAGCATAAAACGCATTCGGCGAATGCAATTTATGTATAAGTTTCAGTTGCTTCTTATTTATTGTTGAAATTACTTTATTATCCCTTCCGTTTAATTTTATTTGTCCACCATTTTTAAAATATATTTATTACTTTTATTATATCAAGAAAAGATAATTATTTTTTCCATTTTATACTCAACATTAATTGCTTATTTTTATGAGAATCTTCGTATCTCAATTGATTAGCTAACTAAAACTTAACTTTATAGGTCAATGTTCGATTCTCCAGATTGTTAATCCCCTCCCCTATTTTTTTTTCTCGACCCACAATTTTATTTTTTGTCTTTTAAAAAAAGGTCATGGCGTTGAAAACTTGAAAACCCTTCTTAGATGCCTAAATAGAAAGAGCTTAGAAAGAAAGACATAAAACGCATTCGGCGAATGGGATTTATCTATAAGTTTCAATCTCTCCTTATTTGTTGTTGAAATTACTTTATTACCTCTTCCGTTTAATTTTATAATCCACTAATTTTAAAATATATTTATTACTTTTATCATATCAAAAAAGATAATTATTTTTTTCATTTTATACTTAACATTAATTGCTTATTTTTTTGAGAAACTTCATATCTCAATTGATTATTATCTAAAATTTAATTTTATCAGTGAATATTCGATTTTTTGCCCGATTTAATAATCCATCTATGTTATTAATTTAGTCAATTATTACTAGTCCAAATTCAACCTAGTTGAATTGCTCAATTTTACATTCTTCTTTTTCAACTACACTAAAATATTCCAAGTACTAAAATAGTAGTATATAGTAGTAATAAAATATAAAAACAAGTGGAGGACCATATAATTAATGTGAAGTATAAGGTGGGGACCTTAGCCATATTGTGGACTGGTCAGAATGTAACAAAGACAATCAATTGAACTTTTGGGAGTTGGTGATTTTCGGCAGTTGAATTATTGTTCAAAGAGTACTTCATTAAAAAATAATTTCTCTTGTACTCATATATCTGCCTCTTGTTTTGAGTCTGTCAAAATTTTATAATGTGAAAACCAAAATTGATCAAATATAAAAAGATTTGAATTGTTTCAGATAAGGATTACAAAATCAACTCATAAATCATAACTCATACAATTTATCTAGATTTGTGAAAATTAATAATCTTTTTATTTTATTAACTAAATTCATTTTGATCTATTTAATTTAATCTATTTTAAAATTAGATTGATATGAAGTTCAAATTGACTCATGAAATATTTTATCTAAATATTTTTAAAAATACATTTTTTTTGTTTATTTGATATGTTTTATATAGTCGTGATATAAGGAAAATAAATTTATTAGATACTAAAAAAAATATAAGAAAACAAACTTACTAAGAATTAAATGATTAAATTATGATCCTATCATATAATTTTAGCTCATCTCAGTCCGATCCGCTTCAACCCCAAAAACATTTAAGTGAATCAATGACCCATCTATTTATTAACTCAACCTTTTTGACATTCTCAAATTCAATTCAACCCGTTCATTTGACATTCCTAGTTTTAGCCTCCATTACCAAACAATTACCATTTGAACCAGTGTTTTAAAAGACGTGAGGCGAGGCGAGATGTTTTATGCAGTACGGGGAGGAGCGTAAGTCCAATGAATCTACGGAGTGTAGTTTCATGTCATTTTGTAATTTTACTACTAAGAAAATAAGCAAATGTAAAACTTTCAATGGTTTAATTTTAATAAATAACCTATAATATACATAAAATATATTAACTTTTATTTGAGATAGGTATTAATAACAAATAAGGAAGAAAAAGAGTATTATAATTACTATTTGAGAAATATCATTACATCAAAAATAAAAAATATGATTTAAAGTAAAAAAAAAAAGTTTTAAAAAAATAAATTAACGCCCGGGACGTGCGTTTTTACGCTCTGAGCTTACGCACCAAATTCTAGGACTTACGCCCTATGAATTTACATCTTCAATTTGCGCCTCAAAGCGTTTTTGATATGCCCCGCCCCAAAACTCACCCCGAAACTTGCCCCAAAAACATTATAAAAACACTGATTCAAACTGTACAACTTGAAATTTGAGAATTGTACAATTTTAGTGTTACATAAGAAAATAATATTTAGCTGAGAATTCCTCTCTTCTTCCTTAAGATCAAAATTATATTTTATGTATGTATAATAAATATTAATTTTTTTTTTATTTTTGTACGTTTGCTTCTTTACATTTTATATCCCCTTAATAAAAATCATGACCTCGCTACTATCTCCGACCATTATCTCCTGATATTGTTGCTTTTTCTTCTTCAAACCTTCTTGTATGAAATCGACTTTGTCAAAACTTAACTTCACACATAAAAACATTTGAAGTTTGATAAATAAATTTTAATTTCAGATCTTTAGGTCAGAATTCAGGCTTCTTAGCCTAAATTCAGCTAAATTTAAATAGTATTTTAAAGCGATTTTAACTTCAGACCCATATATCTGGAGTTTATTATGAAGTGACTGAACTTTATAGCCAATGAATGTTGGGCTAACTAAAAAAGGACATATGGGCTCCAAAATGAAAATGGGGCTCAGGCCTGTTAAAAAGAAGACTTAGGGTTTCAATATTATTTTGAGTACATTTAAATTGAAAAATAAAGAGAAAATAAGAAGAATGCTCTATAAAACTGGAATACTGAGAGAAAACTAGATGTTGAAGAAGATAGCAAAGGAATTCATTATCTACTATTAGCTCGTATTTGAACATGCTATATGAAATTATGATTTCACATCAGCATTTTTGGACATGTCATTTGAAATCATGATTTGACTCATATTTGGAGTCGGGATGATAAGATTGTTTGTACCATATGAAATGATTATATTTAAGAATAATCAGTTACTATTATTGTTGACTAATAGATCTTTATAAATTTTTGTGTATTTGAAAGTTTGTAATAGCAAACATTTACTTATAAAAGGAACATCAAGAATGCAATCTATCAATGCGGTGCCTTAAGATATTCTGATATCTTGTTTATGAACAATAGTTTGCTCAGGAAAGTTCGATAATTTTCACATCTTGTAGCGTTTTCATGTTTATGAGAAAAAAATATAACTTAAGAAATCCAAATTACAAATACAAACAAAACTTCATATCAATCTGATTTCATATCACGAGACCTTAAACTCATTAATAAATGCCTCTCAATTTATTTTCCCTTTTAATCCTTGGTGACTTGGGATAGGATAATGGGTCCACCAGCAGGGTCATTCCAGTTTAGATATTGTATCAATTGATCCCATTTTAGGCTAACCAATGAAAATTGTAGAACATTTACCAAAAGTGCAATAGGACTATAGGAGTGGCTACATATATTTTAATTCCATACTTTATGGACCCCATATACTCAAAAACATTATCCTATCAACTTCCACATGTCTCATGACTTGGCAGATTTTTTCTGGTTCAAATTCACTTTCCAAATCTCATGGATGAGAACACACTTTCTAGTTGTCCCAATCAAGAAAATGTTCAAGATTCCAAGCTACTTTCACTTCTTTTCCAATTCCAAAATTTTAATATTTTCATAGCACAAAGTTCTAATCTTGATACTATTGCACTATTGACTAGTGAGTTTATCAGTTCATCAAGCCTAGAAATTCTTGAAATTAAATGATGGCGTAAAACAGGATGGTGAGGACTTCAGTCCTTTATCAGACTCCATTCCTGATACCCAAAGAATATCATGCAAAAGCTCAAGAATTCAACTTTAGCTTGAAGGAACAAGAGTGGATTTCTATGATCAAGAAATGCAACAATATGAGGGAATTGAAGCAAGTTCATGGCCAAATCTTGAAACTTGGATTCATTTGTAGCTCTTTCTGTGCAGGCAATCTTTTATCCACTTGTGCACTTTCAGAATGGGGCAGCATGGACTATGCTTGTTTGATTTTCGAGGAAATCGATGATCCAGGTTCATTTGAATACAATACTGTTATAAGAGGATATGTCAAAGATATGAACTTGGAAGAGGCTCTACTTTGGTATGTTCATATGATTGAAGATGAGGTTGAACCAGATAATTTCTCATATCCTACACTTCTTAAGGTATGTGCTCGAATTCGGGCACTCAAAGAAGGAAAGCAGATTCATGGGCAGATTCTTAAGTTTGGACATGAGGATGATGTGTTTGTGCAGAACAGTTTGATCAATATGTATGGGAAGTGTGGAGAAGTTAGGCAATCTTGCATCGTCTTTGAGCAAATGGATCAAAGAACTATAGCTTCTTGGAGTGCACTTATTGCAGCTAATGCTAATTTGGGACTATGGTCTGAGTGCCTTAAAGTTTTTGGTGAAATGAACTCTGAGGGGTGTTGGAGGGCAGAGGAAAGTACATTGGTGAGTGTGATTTCTGCTTGTACTCATTTGGATGCCCTTGATTTTGGGAAAGCCACACATGGATATCTTTTAAGGAACATGACTGGTCTCAATGTTATAGTAGAGACATCCTTAATAGACATGTATGTTAAATGTGGATGTCTAGAGAAAGGGTTGTTTCTCTTTCAAAGAATGGCAAACAAGAACCAGATGTCCTATAGTGCCATCATCTCAGGGTTAGCATTGCACGGGAGTGGAGAGGAAGCTCTAAAGATCTACCATGAAATGCTCAAAGAAAGAATAGAACCAGATGATGTTGTTTATGTTGGGGTTTTGAGTGCATGTAGTCATGCTGGATTGGTTGAAGAAGGGCTAAAATGTTTTGATAGGATGAGACTGGAGCATCGGATAGAGCCAACAATTCAGCATTATGGGTGTATGGTTGATCTCTTGGGACGAGCTGGGAGGCTCGAGGAAGCTTTGGAACTCATCAAAGGCATGCCAATGGAGCCAAACGACGTCTTATGGAGAAGTCTGCTAAGTGCTTGCAGAGTTCATCAGAATGTTGAGTTGGGAGAAGTAGCAGCCAAGAATCTTTTCAAGTTGAAATCAAGAAATGCTAGTGACTATGTGATGCTCTGCAATCTGTATGCACAAGCTAAAATGTGGGGAAAGATGGCTGTAATTCGGACAAAAATGGTTAATGAAGGGATAATTCAAGTACCTGGTTCTTGCTTGATTGAAGCAGACAGAAAGCTCTACAAGTTTGTGTCACAAGATAAGTCACATACCTGCAGTGATGAGGTCTATGAGATGATTCACCAAATGGAATGGCAACTGAAATTTGAAGGGTATTCACCAGATACATCATTGGTATTGTTTGATGTAGATGAAGAAGAGAAGAGGCAAAGACTGAGCACTCATTGTCAAAAGCTGGCAATTGCATTTGCACTTATAAAAACATCTCAAGGTTCTCCTATAAGAATAGTGAGAAATGTCAGAATGTGTAGTGATTGTCACACATACACTAAACTTATTTCCATGATTTACGAAAGAGATATCGTTGTTAGGGACAGAAATCAGTTCCACCATTTCAAAGATGGAACTTGCTCTTGTAAAGATTACTGGTGAATACATATTCTTTTTTTCCCTGCGAACTTACCTTTCATAATTATAGTCATGCTTTCTGCAGTTCAAAGATGAAAACAATATTAGCACCTAACTTCAGAATCATGGCAATCCTGGAATCCATAAGAAATCGACAATAAATCATATAATCCTGTATAGGCGCGATCTCATTCCTTCAGCTAAATATTTGATCCACTAAATTTGATAACAATCAATTTGAACTATGAAGTAAAAGGGAAATTCATTTCCAGCAAAGTTTATTTTTTGATTCAAGGATCCATAGAACTAGAGCAGGCTCTCATTTGGCTTATTTTTTCGTGGCACATATTTGCCCTCTTCAAACAATAGAAGGAGGTCACTATGACCTTGCAGTTTCGAAACTTCAACCTACCTGAACTAGAAAGGCAATCTATACATTCTAATATTTTAAGATCTTATGTTTTAGTCATATGGCACGAGTAAAGTAAGCTACTGCAAGTGATCTACAACTTCCAGATCATTATTCAAGCTGAATTGAAGAAACAGCTGTAGTAATTTCCTTTGCTCGAGGATCGTTGTTTTCCAAGGACACACCATGAGGATCTTCTCTTACTAGCATTGCAAGAACATTAAGTGAACTCCAAGCTTGAGTCACATTTTTGTTTGAAGCCCCCAGGGTAACTGCAAAAACCGCATCAAATCCACCAGCACCCGGAATGCCAGCCAACAAGACTCCCTCCATATTCATTGTAGCATCTAGAAGCTGAGATTGCAATTCTGGTTCTATCTGTGAATTGTGTACAAGGTGAAAGAAATGGTCATAAACATGGAATAAGGCAGCAGTGCACTGCTCTTTAAGAGCTTTTGACCTTACAGGCATTGTTTGAATGTCAAGGTCATTGAAATATGTTCCATGAGAAAATTGCAGTAAGGTAAATTAGACGAAAAACATAATTTTCTAGCGAAGTGTCTTTTGAAAGGCAGAAGAAAGTTTAAACTAAGAAACCATGTCCCTTCAAAACTCCTTAACTTCGCAACAGATGTAGGAATTTGAATGGAACCTAATTTACTTTCTCATTTGGAATTTTTTTCCGCTGATTCAAACACATGCAAGAACATTACTTTGTCATTACTTCATTTAACAATTTTTCTTCTTACTTCTCAGACCTTTATAGAAACCCTAAGGAAATGGACACTATAATTCAATTCTTCAGAAACAAAGCCTGCTTTTACATCATTGAGATAGAGTGATGTCTTGATAAATTTGCATCTGAAGTAATTCATATATAGGTGAGGAGTGATAAGTGAAAGAAAAGAGAAGAAACGGTCTAGTTACATGGGACTGGAGAACTTACTGGAATTCCAGCAGTTTCTCCCATCTTCCGCATCTGATACCTAATCCGAAGCATAGCATCTCGAGCTCCTAATAATTCTTTAACAATTTCTGCTTGAGTTGGTTCATTTGCTCTCTCCAACCACTGTTCATGATTAAAAGCAGAAGAACTCAAAATTCAAAATGAAAAAAGGTATCTCTAAACTTTGGAATAATATTCTATGAATAGAAATTCCACAATTATACCAAAAAGTAATGAGAACCCGATTGCTGTACATATTCAAAATATTTACATTTGAAACTTTGGGCTATAAATAGGACCTTTGAAGTCTCTCTACCTTCACAAGGTAGGGATAAGATTGGCATACACACCACCCTCTCAGACCCCACTTGTGATTACACTAGGTATACTGTTGTTGTGAATATGACCCTTGAAAAGTTATTTTTTTTGGGTATTCTGTTAATTGAATTAGAAGAAAGGTAATTAGTTGATCTCAAGTATGATTCTTGTGACAGGCAGGACAAGATGCAAAAATGAAATAATTATATTAGCCCTTAGCTGCATACTTCTGCAAGGTAAATTGTAGAAAGGAGTTTACTGATATGAGACATCACAGGGACAGCTTTCAAGAACGAGAGATAATAGTAAAATCTTAATCGAGAAGGCGTAAATCGGCAATCAAATGTAATGCAAGATTAGGACTTGCATAAAACTGCCCAAGGAAGACTATGAACAGAAAGATGGAGGACCCAAAAACTGTCTGGAATAAAGTTCAGAGGATCACACAAGCTTTTCGAGCTCCGCTCTAGTTCCACTTTACCTTTTCAGCAGGAAGCAGGCTGCAGGCATTGATGATGCATTCATAAGCATTGTAATGTCTCTCTGCCAATTTACTTAAGGTATTTAGATGCGCTTCAAGAGAAGAGTTTCCTTCTGACAACCTTCTCCATGTTTCTAGAGAATCCTGAGGGTCAGACCTCTGCCATTTCTTAACAGCTCCAACCATTGATGGTGTTGAAGATCCTCCACAGCCCGGTTCTCCAAGTAACTGCAAGTGCTCAGTTATTAGCTCCAACAACTTAGAAGAAGAAACAATGTGCATCACATACAATTAACACTTCAATATTGAGACAACTTCTGCTGGAGTAGGATGCCTTGGAAGAGCAAGAACAAATCCATTAAAGTGGCAAGTAAAAGGAAAAAATTCAGTCAGGCAACATCTTCAGTTATAACGTTTATACAGCTAATCAGGGGACTCAACAAAAGAGGACCAGCAAAAGCATGCTAGGTTGGATCATTGACCTATGTGAAAGTTAATATCATTATCATCATCATATAGGTTAAGTATCTTCTGCAAAAGAAATTTGAGTGTTTAGCCCAAGCACCAGGTGGATAAATTTACACTTGACATCAATATTAAGCAATTGAAGCTGAAATTAGTTTTATAGTTCTATCTGCCAGTATGATAGTCAATCAGCTGCGTAGTCAGCTACGAGTACGGAGATCAAAAGAGGATGTGTAGATGTGTCATTAAAGGTCGCCTAACATGTAAAACAGTAATTCTGATCATCCAGCTTATAGCAGATGAGCAATCCATTATTCTTCACCAGATAAACATTCATAAAGTTGTGGAATATAGTATATCAGACTCACTAATGTCATTAAAGGAGGCAATGAAAACTTGGTCCTCTCATGGTCCCACTTTGCTTTTAGGACATCATCAATGACTTCTGTTAGTGGTGTTGCCATACCTGCATTCTGCTAATCCAAAAGAATGTCAGAACAGTTGTGAAACTAGATTTGATAGATTTAGATTCAAATCCACAATCATCACTCCGCATAGTAATTAGCAGATGTTGGTTGGGATGACATCCGCCCGGAGAGAGTGTAATGGATATAGAAGATTTATATAGCCGACACCAACTAGTTTGGTAAATGAGGTATAGTTGATTGATTGATTGAAGAACTATTCCTTCACGCTAACTGAAGTATCAATATAAGCAGGCATCAAATGTCCCATAAGTTCCCCTGACACGTTATACAAACCCCGACACCATTCCTTAATCTTATACCCTCAGCATAAGAACCAACTGAAGATTTTGATTAAATCAAGGCTTTCACAAAAGTTCTTGCAGAATCGAGAATGAATTATTTCCAAACCTTTGCTAAGACCAATATCAAATTTGTTATGCCAAACAATGATGAAAAAGAGAAGACGAACTATCCACCTGAAGGAAAAGCAGCTCTATTAATTGTTGACAAAGAAATTAAATTTACACAGATAGTCAAAAGTGGTCTGATAATTAGCAAAACCCAACAGCTCACTTGGTATTGACATGTTATGTACTTCTCATTACAGCAACATGAGGTTTAGACTAGAGGAAAAATGATTAACCCTTTAGGTAATTTTATGGTTACCACTCCCCCGATAACTATTTCCCCTCTTCATTCTTTGGAAAAATGCCAACAGATAATTAATCCTGGTATAAACTGGGCCTTGGGTGACCAAGCTAGATTTTAGCACCACTGAAGCATGTCGTGATGGCAACAATATTTGAGTGACGATACATTTTTTTTTTTCTGTTTTTTAGTAAGCGAGAAATTCATGAGGGCCAGTTGGCACAGGGTCCGAAACTTGGTGGATAAAGACCCGCCCCTCTACCCTTCTTAATACTAGGCTTTTGGTACATCACAAGGTTCGAACTCGTGACTTGCACCTCATCTACATAATTCACACATCACACACAGGCTCTTACCACTTAACCAAAGATCCAGGGGCTTGAATGATGTCATATATTCATCATCTTCATATGAATTTATCTTAATTCGGAAAGAGTACATTACTCTTAGTCAAAAGCTATGTAATTCACAGGGGTTTGAATGATGCAACATATTTATCATCTTCGTATGAAGTTATCTCAATTTACAAAGAGCACATTAACTTTATTATCTTAGGAAAAAAGTTGTTTAAACATGGATTATTAATGAGCTTCAGAAAGTAAGTCTTTGGCATATTAAATTATAAAATATATATGCTGAAGCCGTTCAGGCTATTTTCCCGTAACCGAGCCTCTGAGAAAACTTAACAGACTACTTTATCTATGATCAAAACTATGCCAACAAATTAATCAAATAGATGGAATATGAAGAAGACCTGCGCAGAAGAGAGCACTTCAGGCGAAAACCGGATATAGCGTTGACTTCCATAAACTGCAGAACTAACATCAAACCCACTGCCAACTTTACCCTGTGCAATGCAATGAGCAGTTTGAGCTATCACATGAACTACATCAAGATCAGCTACATCTTTCTTTCCTTGGAGTTGGTCCTCATCCAAAGAGGAGAGGTTCACAACGCCAAGATAATGAAGCAAGGCGGCAACAACTGCAGTTGTCATAGCTGCTGATGACCCTAATCCAGTCTTTGCAACTTCAGGCTTGCGGTTTTCTCCAGTTGATTCTTCTGCATTAAAGGTGATCGAAGCAAAAGGTGGAAGGGAAGCCAATGACTTAGGTGTAAGAGGGAGCCCACGTGCTTCAATCTACATACATAATTAACAGAGAGGTCTCAATTACTATCAAACTAGAGAATACAGGCAAACTAGTTTGTAGCATAACATCTTGGACAGCATCTTAGCCTATGCATTTGTTACACAATGTAATCTGATAGAAAGTTAAATATTTTAGTCAATGATTATTACAAAGGAGTAATCCGAGTTGACCAGTTCCAGCCACACAAAATCCCTGTATCAATGTCATTGCAATTTCTTGTCCCGATTGTCCAGCGCAATGTGATCAAGATATATAAGTCTTAGCAATAAGATGATCAGGCTAACTGAAGCTTGTGTCAATTTTGTTTTGATATACTATACAAATCCTTGTAGAAGTGTTTTTATATTCTGTACAAAATACTATAACTTCATTAATAAATCTAATAAGCAGAAATTTATTTCCCTGGGTGAAGTAAATCTTACAAATGTTGTGCTCACTTGGTGCATGACTAGTCACTCCGTTTAACAACTTCTGCAGTTGTGACTTCTGTTCAAGTAGTCTACTCTAGTTCTACTTTTTGTCTTAAACTTATGAATTTGAACATCAACTATATAAATCAACTTGGAGTAGCATAATCAATTTTTTATTTTTTCAAAGTATTTCTAATAAGAATTATATATTTTGTCCAGTGTTATCTTCTGAACTTAGAAAAGGTTTAGTCAAACATTAGTCCAGCAATTGGTCAAATTGATTATTATGCCAACTTAGGTCACTTCTAGGATTGAGGTAGTACTCAGTACTATTTTTCATAAAATCATTCAAGAAATTGAGCAAAACCTTAATTTTAAAATTGCCAGGGCACTATATAGTCTCATGAATTTTTTTCCTGCCCACTGAAAATCTTGAAACAGCTGCCACAGATTAGAAAATATTAAGTCAACAACTGTGGGTATGGTGATTACTGAATATCAAATTTCACTTCATGCCAACAAGCTGGACTCACAGGTAATTATCTATCACTGAGCTACATGCCATATCAGAGATATAAAATAAGCTGCAAAAGCACCTGATTCCGATACGAATAGAACTCATTGCAACCCAAGATAGTTATGTCAAGACCTGCATGGATAATGCAGTTTGAGAAATTATTTCTCTAATTTCTTTAACAAAAACTATGAGGTGAGTCCCGTATGAAGAAATGTCATCATCCTCAGATAAGAAAGGTGAGAGTGTCAGACACTACCATGCAGAAGTAGTCTCTGCAATGTGTCCTTCTTATCTTTGTCAAGTGTTGCATGGGCTGCTGCAACAGCATACTGCACTGCATGTTCTACAAAGGGGTTTCTTGATCCACTGATGTTCGACTAAAAATATAAGTTACTACATTGCTCGTCATTTAGATGACTTTACAATTCATGTTATAACAAAACAGACCAAATTCATCAAGAATACAGTAGCCAGGTTACATTTAATACTTCTAAAAAAAAAATCAGCAAATTCACAAACATTTTTTGATAAAGTAAATAATTTTATTAGTGATGGAGTAAACTCCTGTATAGAAGCCGTATACCAAAAAGTAGAAAACCTACACCAAATACGGTTATCTACAAAAGAAAGTCAATCATCAATGCACATAGGGAGCTCATAGCCCATAGGACACCAAAAAGAAAGTAGAAACAAGAGAATATTTTGCAAATTCACAAGCATAAAAAGAAAAATATTATTTTCACTAACGAGACTTGAACTACTTGCCTTGAAGAAACAGGCAGAAGCTTTAGGTGTTTAAGAGACAGCTTATACATGGTTTCTCTTGCCATCTGGGGAGAAGTCAATTTAACATCTGTCCAACCCTGAAAAGGAATAAGAAAACTACCTTACAGTAGGAATAAAGCATAGGGAAATACATAAAAGGTGCTTCTCAAGATGAGAAATGGTCATGCATACTCCAGTTAATTAATCATTCAGTTAAGTGCAACAAATATCACTCACCCATGCCCAACTTTCAGGTTTAATTTCGTCATAAAGTGGCTTCACAATAGCATAAAAACGAGCATTTGTGCTCAGTACAATACCAGCATTTGGCCTCTCCAGAACAAGATAACCTCCGGTCATCAAAACTTTTCCAGGAGCAGAGGCCACTCTGTTTAGCCACCAATAAGCCGAAAATCAGACATATTAATACAAATGTAACTGGATTATTAAAGTAACATAAAAAGGAAAATTCAAATGATAAATATGCCAAACTTACACTGCCATTATTTAACAATTCTCACTTTGTAA
This sequence comes from Solanum piurae, assembly GCA_029582685.1. NCBI lineage: Eukaryota > Viridiplantae > Streptophyta > Magnoliopsida > Solanales > Solanaceae > Solanum > Solanum piurae. The sequence goes on along the minus strand of JAJOOO010002962.1, from coordinate 7,849 downwards.
AGCTTGAAAACTTCAATCCAAGACAGATAAGCTGCAGGGGCGAAGTACCCGATAACGTACTTGTTTTTCTTGGGAAAAATATAAAGAGACAAAATGAAGCGTAATAAAAGAACAAAAAGCCCTCCAATTTAATGCAACAACAACAACAAATGCCTTATTACGCAAAAAAAATAAAAAAATAAATATGCCTTAATCCCCAACTAGCCAGGGATCAGCTAAATCATCAATCCTCTCTATTTCAAATTATTTCATTCCTATTTCTAACCAAACTATAAAGACTACTACTTTCACTATCCCAAAAAGAATGTTACTTTCTATATTTAGAAATAATTTAAGTATAATTCTTTTTATTTTACCCTTAATGAGATTTGATTTATAGACTCGGCTTGTTCTAGATCACAAGTTCCAAAAGTCATCCATTCTTTCTTAAACTCCATTCCTAGTCAAACAGTGTCACATAAATTAAGAAGTAATGAGTAACAAACATTGAACCAGATGTAACAGCAGCCAAAATCTCAATCCCAACTACTATGATGTATAATCAAAGAAAAGGGAGATCACTGATTTCACTACAATAACTTGTTAAACTGAAGATAAAGCATCTATGCTGTATGATTCAACATGGGGTTCCTCTAAATCCTCAAAAAAATATAACAACAAGCTAAACTCAAAATCATCCACCACACCAAAGAATGGGGCCAGACCACAACCCAGGAAATGGACAAATAGTGGGAAAATGAAAAAAGGGCAAATCTTTTACACTTCAAATTTTCAAATAAAGTCGAAAGCTCTAAGTCCACTTGACAATTTCAAGAAAGTTGGGATTTTTCAAGATTGACAAGTAATCATTCATATTCTAAACTCAACATATAAAGATAGAGAAAAAGATACTAACTTTTGTTGGGTTCGCGGTGGGGGGTGGGGTGCTGCTACTGTGATTGACAGTCTTGAATCGAATTGAAGACGACGACAAGTGAAGAAGTAGCACTCCATTTTCATTTTTTTTTCTCTTTTTTTGTTATTTTTTTTTCACACACCATTTGATAAAAGGCTTAAAATGGTCCACTATCTTTGAGTTTAGACTCAAAATAGTCCTATTTCTTTCTATTGGAGCATTAACAATCCAAATTTGGTACATTTTCTGTCTCAATCCTTAACCACCGTGAGTTTTTCAACAGATCAAAACTTTCTGCACGTGACTTTTTCTTCAGAGCTTCTCTTTAAACATACCAGATCATTATCTCCCCCCATTCCTTTTTCCAAAGTTTCATCATAACCTAATTTACAGATTGTTGTGTCCAAGTGAAAATTTAGGTGCTTCAGATTAGTTTTGTTGAAGAAAGACGAAAAATAGCCCCTTTTTTGTGGGTGAAATTGCAACTTTGGAGCATCGACTCTGGTGTGGTAATCTCTATTAGATTCTCCTTCTTGATTACATTTTTTCTTTTGTGTAACTACAACTTCCTGTTTGTGTTGTCGTTTAAATATGGTTCATCTTCTGTTGGACATCTCTAAATAGAGAACCTTTGGGTTATTGCAATAGTTAAGTTTGGGTTTCTGTGTTTCTGGCTTGCTGAAGTATGTACTCTTTGTCTTTGTTTTCCTTTTCCATTATTAAAGACACCCAGATGCTAATTTTATGTAATTTTTTTTTTTTTTTTTTTCTGTTTCTTGATGTGTATGGAGGAAGTGGAAACTGTTATGATTTACCTGTATTTTAGGTGACCTACAGTTAGTAGATGAGGTGTATGATAAGCCAATAAGGTACTACAAGGATTGTGTAGTGGTGATACTTTTGGGTATTAAAGGTTGATAACAATGACTAGGTGTTAGATTGATTAGGAGTTGGGAGTAAATGTAGGAACTCATCTTACCGTTTTGGCGGAAAGCACTGTACTGAACACATGTCATATATGCTTCTCTGTGGCCCAATTCGGCAACTTGATACAAATGGTGATTGTGTTTATTTTCTCCTTCGAATTTTACTGAATTTATGCTTTATTCACTTCGAATTCTGGATTTTTTCTTCTTCGCTTTCTGAACTTTTAGGAGGTTGAATTTGGTAATTTGAATGGACAGTGCCCAAGTTTTACGTGATTCATTCTTCTCCATTCTTCCTAATTTGGATTTATATCCCAAGAAAATGTCAGATGCTATCCCGGCTCTAGGAGCTCTGGAGTGGGATTTTCTAAAGACTATTGTTTGCTTAATGATAGCAATGTTTTACAGTTGTTGTTGTTTTTCTGCAAATGAATAATCTGATCGCATGCAAAAGCTCCAGTTTATTTATGGTCTCTCTCTTTTTGGCTTGAAGTCATCACCCAAAAGCACATTTGATGACATGAATCACAATATTACCTGAACTTCCTTTTGAATTCCTCATGCAATTAAGCATTCAGGAAAAAGAACCTTCTATGTCGTTAATTCTGATGCCATTTTGATAATGTCAAGTAAATGCATATCTTTTTGTAGGAAGTGCAATAGCCCACGGTAAACAAATATGTTTTTTTTTGAATTCAGACTTGTTTTTTTTGGATAAATTTATTCTTTAAGATGTTGGTTGGACCAGAATTATTCACAAACCAACCTGTGTAGATATGAACAGGTTGGGTTATGACCCCTTTTCTATTTAACTCACTTTTTACTTGTCCAAATCCAACCAGCCATTACCACCATTAATATTGGGTTTTATTTTGGTGATATTTCTCTTTCTTTCTTTCATTTATATTTATTTGTTACAAGGTGTATTTTTGAATGAGCAGGTGTAAGGCAGAGAAGGAAGTAGTTCAAGAAAGATGCAGAAGCTAGGCGAATTCAAGCTGCCTAACTTCTTTAATTATCCACCCTACTTCACGTAATTTGCTCCTGGCCTTATTTCCATGTCTCTATATGTATAAACACTTGGCTATAAATTTCAGTTTCTGGATTTAGTATTTGAACTTGTCTTGTCAAAATATATGGAAAACCTTTTCTTGGACAGTGTGGTGAATGTTCTATATGGTAGTTGTAAACAACATTCTTTTGTTGGATCTTGTAACAGTCTTCAGTCTTGTGGGACGCTTGTTTTTACGATTTGATATTGTTATATAGTAATGACTTATCTAATAAGACGTGTTTTATTGAAGTGTAAATTTCCAAAATATCATGGTTTCAGCTGAAATTTAAATTTTCGACCTTAGATCCCATAATTATTGTGGAATAAAGCAAACACCGTAGGTCTCTTTTCTCTAAAGTGGAGGATTTCGTTTTAACATTTGATGGTATACAAGCAAAAGAAAATGACTCTTATATGTGAAATGTTTGACTTATAGCTCTAAGCATGGTGGTAAGATAATATCTTTAAGGGGGATTTAAGATGGGTTCTCACAAAAATACCAAAAATAACTATGTTCTTTTTTTGATGTGCATGAAGTTGGACTTAACAGCAGTATTCGAAAATATCTGATGTGGAATTGTTTTGCACATAGGATAATTTATTTTCTTTCCCAGTTTGCAGCCTGTGAGGGAAACTAGGGAGAAGCAGATACAACTATGGAAAGAGCTCATAATTGATTTCTGTCGAACCCAAAAGATCTTTGTAATTGCGCTGGAGGTAGACTTTCCATTGTTCAGTAATGCTGCTATTGAAAGTGAGTGCTTCTTCTTATTAGTGTTTTATATATTCGCTGTTCTGCCAAGGACCTGCTTTATATATATTCTCCAAATTATTGCTTTGGGTAAAAATCCAGTAAGGTGCGTAGAAATTTATTACAACAGCTAGTGATCTTGAACGCCAAAGGAACTTGAAATAGTACCTCCTCCATTCTAGCTCATGTGAAATTTAAAATGTTAATTTGAGTTATATTATAGTAGTGATAATCTGTTCAAAAATTATATTATAGTAGTGATAATGGAAGAAATTATTGAAGTAATAGTTGGAAAAGTTGTGATATCTTATCCGAAAATATTATAGAGTTATAAAATACATATGTTATGAATTTGAATTCTTAAAGGTCTTGAATTTTTTTTGTGATGAAAATTGTGTAGAAATGAAATGGTGTCCACATTCTGGAACGTCCCAAAGCGAAAAGAGTTTCATTTAAATTTGAAAGAAGTAACTATCACCCTCCGGATTCTTACTAGATTGTTGAAACAAATCAGTACTTGACATTAATCAAGGAAGCAGAAACAAAATAGATATTCTCATGTGCACACTCATCTGAACTGAGATGATCTAGTCCCAGCATTAAGGAGCATAAAATATATTTATGCTGATTTTTTCAGTTTGTTGTTGAAATTACCAATGATACAGAGATGATACTACAACCAGGAAAGAAAATGGATTAATTACATGTGAATCAGTAGGTTACCCATCTAATTTCCAAGGAAGTGGGATGGTTTGGGGAAAATTAATAAGAAGCAGCTGCAAAACAGAAAAAGAGCAAAATGTAAATATCATTACAATTGAATGTAAAATGCCTTAAAGTTTCAGATCCATTGAGAAAATTTCTGCCATGTTACCAAAATATCATGGAATTATCTTACAGTCACATGCCATGGAATAATCCACGTTAGCTAATCTAGCGACAAAAAATTGTCTTTAAACCACATGTACATTGCCTTAAATGAATTTGTTTGCCTCTGCAATATGTTTCCAAGGAAAGTAAGAAATTCATATAAATGATCAAACTGTTGAAATGTATGTGATTCTAAAGTTTAATGGCGTGATTTGCTATACTTATTCCTCTGGAGCTTAAGGTTTCTGAAGAGATCCCTTCAATTTCTATGCCATTAAGTATGCATGTCTGTTCATACTTCATTGGCCATATTAACCAAAAGAAATTGTCAATACTCAATCGTAGTAGCACTACGTGATAAAGCTTGCCAGTACTCATTAAATTTTTTTTTTAAAAAAAAAGAAAAAGAAGCAGAATCCTTGCGTTTTAGCTAAAAGAAAATGTAATTATCTCTTTATGTGATATAGCTTGCCTCTGACTGGATGAAAATCTTTTGTAATCTGGAATGGTGGCAAGTTTTGTGTGCCACAACTGAATACAGATGATCTTTGATAGTGCAGGATCTCTGAGTCATGAAGCTAGGGAGGCATTTCTCTCGGCTTTGGTTTCTGATGGTAAGCGCTCTTGCCACATTCATAATATATTGGACCTTAACGAGAGTCTGTTGTACTGCAGAAGGCTAGATCTCTGACTCTGATCTACTTGACAGGTCGTGCAGAATGGATGGATAAAGGTCATAGAAAATGCCTAGTCCTATGGCATCGTATTCAAGACTGGGCAGACTTGATTGTAAATTTTGTGAGTAGTAATACAACCTTATGATAATTGATGTCTTTTCTCAATTTAGCATTGTCCTAACTCAATATGCTAGTGGATTATAGAACCTGGTAGGGTTTAGGAATGGGTCTGCATTTGAGGGGACTATACTATAATTAATTGAGTGGATAAAGGATTCATTCTTGGCTATCATACTCAAATGCCATATGATGTTGTTATACTAGCAAAAGTAGAGATTACGTAAAGGAGAAGAGAATCATGTAGCCACCTTATGAGTTATAATCCCGATTTGATGTTCCTCATGCTCTCCCTTTCTCCACGCCTATCACCTCATTTAACTATTTTTGTATAGAACCATTTTGCTTCTCTATGAGTTGTTCATTTATATAAATGGTAGCACTGCAAGATCATGTTTATCATCAATCTTCAACACTTACATTTTCCTGCTTTGTTGTTCTTCTCAAATTTATCTGAAATCTCTCTCACAGTAATTTCTCTCTGAGTATTGTCCTATAAAAGATGCAATTTCAATGTTTAGCAATTAGGTTCCCTGTTAGAAGACGGTGCAGAAAGACATGGTGTCTGGTTTTTTCTTTTGAATGAAATGATGAACAGGAGTATATTTAACCTTGTCACATTGTTTTGTGCTGGCAATCTGCTGCCATTACCGAGCCTTATCAAATTCCTTATGGAAGTATTATCTGTCTGATTAGGTGAAAGAGAATGGGCTGGAGGACAGTGTTATGACAGTTGAAGAAATACGTTCTGGGGTGGAGTCCCGTGGAACAGGTAAGATTTAGGTTTTAGAATCTACAAGATATTAGATACCACAAATAGTTTAAGACCCAAGCTAACATATGCAAAATATTTAAAGAAAGAAGATGAAAGTATAACCAATATTGTTTTTTCTTTTTCAAAAAAATACTGGTTATTCTTTTCTTCTTTCTGCAAATATTTTGCATATATTAGCTTAGGCCTTGTCATTTCACTTTCCCTACTATGCACGAAGCATATTTTCACTGAAAAAGAGTTTACGCTTTCAATTGTTCCTTTTCTAATACGATCGTGTGCTTATTTCAATCTTGAACTACTCGATCATAAACATGTAATAGAAATATCAGTGGAATATTAGATCAAACATTTTACGTTTAACATCTGGCTATTCTGTATGTATTTTATGTTTAGTAATGAAGTCGCGTACATGGTTTAACTACGATTTATCCTCTGACAAACTTCATGGACTTATGGGATCTTATGCTATTATTTTCTTCTTTGTCTTTGGCGTTTTGATTTTTCAGAGCTTCATGGAATAGACCGTACAGTTCTTGTGCGAGCTTTGAAGCTGCTCGAACATAAAGGGAAACTTGCAATATTTAAGGGAACTTCAGCTGATGATGAAGGTGTCAAATTTTCTCTGTAAACCACCATGGCGGACTATATTTTGTGTACAATGAGGGAGAAAGTTCGTATTTACGAGCCCCTATGAAATACTTTATGGAGTGACACTGGAGATAAAATGGTTTCATGTTATGATACAGATACCTTACTGGACTATTTTAATTCCAGGTAGAATGAACATTGAGTTCTTACTCGACTACTTTGCCTAAATGAACAGATAATATATAGACTGAAAGGCTATATATGAACAGATAAATTTGTGTCTCACCGTGTGAAATGAAACAAATTTATCCTCTGGTAAATGGTGGTGTCAATTGTCAAATATGCTCTCGATGTTACTGGCGATAAAGGTAGTGTCAGAAAGAATTAGTATATTATTATGAGCGAGATAAGAGAGAGACGAGCGAGCAAGATGGGAGAGAAGCGAGCGAGAGAGTCAACTTGTATCTTTGATACTAGATACATATATTTTTGATACCGGATACATTCTGAAATACAATTACATAAGAGGCAAGCGAGAGAGGGAGAGGCGAGCAAAAGAAGAGAGATGCAAGCTAGATAGGAGAGAGGCGAGCAAGAGAGTCAATATACCCGATACATGTAAATCACGCTTGGATGCAGTGTATTTGAAACAAATTATACTTAATCTGACCTGCATGTATCAAAGATACATGTATTTAATCATTGGCGAAAAAAAAGTGGTAGGGGAGGTGATTTTCTAAACTAATGTGAGCGCACGTAATTAAGAGCTAAACTAATAGAATTTGTGTTGTTTGCACAAATTTTATTTCTTTACTATTAACAAGTCACTGATTTTATGCTTGTGATTAAATCTATCCCATAATCTAACACACAAATGCACAATATTTAAAAGGGAAAAGACATAAAAAACCCTCTGAACTTGGTCGGATAACTTACTTTAGTACTTAAACTACACGGGCGTTTAAATACCCTCCTTAAGATCTTTGAAGTGATTTTTTTCCACCCTGAGACTATAACACCACTCTCACCCGCCACATCATAGCCACGTAAGTGTCACATCATAACCATGTAGGCACCATGTCATTAATCTTTATTTCTTTTTTACTTATTCACTATTTTTTCTTAAACACTTTTTAAAATTAATTATATCAATTGATTAATTTATAAATGCATACCCCCACCCCCACGCTCACCCC
>JAJOOO010002961.1:0-44289 GCA_029582685.1 Solanum piurae | reverse complement strand
TTAAACAAATATTGTACATTATTACAAAGTAAAATGAACATTTATTAAACTCGGATATGTAATTTCCTCTTGTAACACTTTTTCCTTAATCATCTCCCACCAATAATAACATTAATTAGCATTCAAGTTTAAGTTCTATGCATGTATAAATTTAAATGTATAATAACGTTATTTATTAAATAATTATAAATATTTTTTTAATAAAAATTAATTGATAATTTGATAATAACAATAATATTAATCTGCTAGCACATACTATTAAATTTTATTAATCGTGTAAGAAGATTTTTGTATTATCAATATATATATATATATATATATATATATATTTTGTACTGATATTCTTAAAAGATTAAAAAATATATGTAATCACTACTAGAAATTTGACATACTGCAACGCTTATGTAGCAACGGTTACACAATCGTAGCAATAGATTGCCTATTACAACGGTTATAACTGTTGCAATATATCATTGGATTTAATAGAACAATTCTTAAAATGAACCGTGGCATCATCCCTATAACCGTCCCTATAGAGTTTCTATGGCTACAGATTTTAGAATCGTTGCAATAGATGACTCTATTGCAACAATTATTTTAGAAAAAATATTGTGGTTCTGATTTTTATCCCTAAAATATATTTCCCTCCCCAAAAATATATATTTCCCTCCACTAATTTTGCAAAGCGCCAAATTTTTTTATGTCATTAAAAAAAATCTAAAAGAAAAAAGGCCTTTCCCATAAAACCCTTTTTCAACCAAATTAAAGCACACTTTTTCCCAAATGTTGTTCTGTTCTACAAATTCTCAGCGAAATTCTTGGTGAAGAAAAAACAGCGAAGTTCTTGGTGAAGAAATCTCTCTGGTGAAGCTCGTTGATCTTTCGACAGCAAATTTCTTGGGCATTGATATCTTTTACTTCAGTTGAAGCTCCACTGGTCTTTCGACAACAAATTCTTGGATGTAAAGGTGAGTAAATTTTATGTTTTCTCTGCTAGTTAATGATTTCTAAATCCCCATTGAATGATTTTTGAAAAATCGTAAAGAATAATATATGGGTTTGTCTTAAATGTATGTTATTTGTTCTAATCTAGGTCTGCCGTATAATCTAGGGTTATAGTTTGTATTTCATGTTTGGTGGAGATTTGAGAACTCTCAAGCAAAAGTCTTTGAGAGAGTGAATTTTAGTTTTATGAGAGAAATTTCGATGTGTAGTTGATTTTTTCCCCTCAAAATCACGCACATGACATATTTCAGGTAAAAAAAAGTCTAAGATACTTGTCATCTTTTTCTATACAATAAACTAAATATGCTGGACTGATCGGATTTGAAAATTTCAGGAAGAATTTTCATGCTAGAGTCTAAGAGAATTTCACTGAATTTACTTCTTGTATGCGTTTGAGTTTATTCCCTCTACCTTTTGATGCTAATATCCATTTCAGGGGTAGCTACGTAGATGAAGATTCTGATTACACTATTTATTTATGATTCTGTTGCAATTTTTGATTGTGAGAGTAGCATGCATAGGATAGGATAGGTGAAACTCTTCTAATTAACAGTGTGTATGTATTGGTGCAATCGTCAACTATCCGATTTCTTTGACAGTCTAAACTCTAAAGAGAATCATATAAAAAAGTTCAGCTTATACAACAAACATTACACATTTGGCCAAAAAAATAATACACAATTTGAAGTATTTGGTCTACTATTATTGTATCTTAGTAGCCAAGCATAGGAAGGTAATTAGAATTACAAAAATGTTAAGGTATACATTGAATATTGGAGTACTTTTTTCTATAATTAGTTTTTCTTCTGATTTTTTTTTTCATTCATTTGTATAAAGTTTCTTAAATGGTAGAAGCTGCTAATAACTTAACTTGTCAATATTTTTTGGATTCTACTATTAATACTGCCATTGTTTGGTGTTGAATTGATGCAGAGGTTTGAGATTCAATTAATCTAAAACTTTGAAAGGTTAAGTTCTCTTGATATTTCCTGTACTCATGAATTTATTGGCTTTGATGATTTGCACATGTCATGTAGGATATATATATTCAATGGATTTTGGAGATAAAAGTTGGATGAATCTCCGAAGATCCACCAATGAATATATTCATGGAGTTAATAATTTTCTTGATAAAGCATTTGAACGAGCTTCCCAAGGAAATGAAATATTATGTCCTTGTAAGAAGTGCTTTAATCGTAATTGGCATTGTCGAGATATGGTAGAGGGTCACTTAATTTGTCATGGATTTGTTCATGGATACACCAAATGGGTTTTTCATGGAGAAGGATTTTCGTCAAGAAATACGCCACATCCAACCAATGATGAAGAAACTTCCAACATGAATGATGATATTGATAGACTACTTCATAATACTTTTAGAAATGTAGAAGATGACCAGAGGCATGAAGGAGTGAGAGAGGGACCATCTAAATATGCAAAGAGATTTTCTAAATTAGTGGAGGAAGGGAAAGAAGAGTTGTATCCGGGGTGTAAGAATTTTTCTAAGTTGAGTTTTACCATCCGGTTATACTTGTTCAAATGCATTCACAAGTTGACTGATGTGGCCTTTTCAGATTTGTTGGACTTGATAAGAGAGGCATTTCCACTTGCTCAGATACCCGAGTCTTTTTACAAGGCAAAAAAGGTCATAAAAGATTTGGGTCTTCATTATGAGAAAATCCATGCTTGCACTAACGATTGCATGTTATTTTGGAATGACAATGCTAAGTTAGATAATTGCTCTATGTGTGGAGCTTCAAGATGGAAGAATGTTCGTAATGACTTAACTAATAAGGTAACTAAAATCCCAGTGAAGGTTTTAAGGTACTTTCCTTTAAAGCCTAGGCTTCAGAGGATATTCATGTGTTCTGAAACATCTGTAGCTATGAGATGGCATGATACTGAACGACCTAAAGATGGAAATTTAAGACATCCTGCAGATGGTGAAGCTTGGAAGGATTTCGATTGCTTGCATGCTGAATTTGCTAATGATGCTCGTAATGTTAGATTGGGTCTTTCAAGTGATGGTTTCAATCCATTCAGAACTATGAGCATTTCCCATAGCACATGGCCAGTTATGTTAATGAACTATAATTTATCACCATGGAGTTGCATGAAGTCGGAGAATATTATGTTGTCAATGATTATTCCAGGTCCATCGTCTCCGGGAAATGATATAGATGTATACTTGCAACCATTGATTGCGGAGTTGAAGGAACTATGGGAAGTCGGACTTGAAACATATGATGTTGTAACTAATCAAACATTTCAAATGCGTGCAGCCTTATTATGGACAATTAGTGATTTTCCAGCTCTAGCAATGCTTTCTGGATGGAGCACCAAGGGGAGATGGGCATGCCCCACTTGTAATCATAATACTTGTTCCCAATATCTCAAACATAGTCGTAAGATGTGTTACTTGGGTCATCGGGCATTTTTACCTTCCGATCATCCATTTAGAAGAGATAAAAAATCATTTAATGGTAAAGAGGAGCATAAAGTTGCACCTACTCCATTATCAGGGGTACAAGTTCTTGAAGAGCTTCGTGAATTCAATAATGTTTTTGGAAAGAACAACAAGAAAAGAAAACGAAAGAATGATGGTCCATGGAAAAAAAAATCCATATTTTTTGAGTTGCCATATTGGGCAACCAACAAATTGAGGCACAATCTTGACGTGATGCACATAGAGAAGAATATTTGTGACAGTTTGCTCGGGACTTTATTGGATATACTTGGAAAGTCCAAAGATCATATAAATTCTCGCTATGACTTGTATGAAATGGGGATACGTAAAGAGCTTCAACCTGTAAAAGATTGTGCTACAGGAAATATCCATCTAGCTAAAGCTTGTTTCTCTATGAAACCATCAGAGAAAAAGTTATTTTGCACTGTCTTAAAAGATGCCAAATTACCAAAAGGGTGTGCCTCTAATATATCAAGTCGTGTTCAAATTGAAGAGATGAAAGTATCAGGATACAAAAGTCATGATGCTCATTTCATAATGCATTACTTGCTCCAGGTTGCTGTCAGAAAAGTGTTACCCAAGAATGTATCTATGGTCTTGATTAGGTTGGGGAATTTTTTTAGAGCCATATGTAACAAGGTTATAAGAAGAAGCGATCTTGATAAGATGAAAACAGAAATCATAGATATTGAATGCGAGCTTGAAAAGATTTTTCCTCCGTCTTTTTTTGATATAATGACACATTTGCCTATCCATCTAGTAGATGAAATTAAGCTTGGAGGCCCAACTCATTTGCGTTGGATGTATTCTACTGAAAGAACTATGTGTAATTTCAAGGGGCTTGTTCGTAATCGAAAAAATCCAGAAGGATCAATAGTAGAAGGTTTTTCAGCTGTAGATTGTTTGAACTTCTGTTCGATACACCTACCTAATACGGTGAAGACAAGATTAAGTAGGTATCAAACGGAGGATGATGAGGACATTCAAACAGAGGAAGGTGATGTTTCACCTTTATTTCCTAAGACAGGTCATCCAATCGGAAGTGAGAATATAAGGAAAGGCAAATCTATTATCATGGAGCAGCATGAGAGGTTTGAAGCACATCGATATACTTTGTTCAATACCGGAGATGAGCAAGTAGAGACATTCATCAAGTAAGATAAAATAGTAGTTTGTTTTTAAACATCATTTAGATGTTATGATAATGTATTTCAAATTTCATTTCATTTATAAATACACATTGATGAAATTACATTACATGCTTACAGGGAACGTAAGAGTTTAACTGATAATCGTACTAGAGGAAATGCATGGGTAAAAGCACGGGTCCATAGTAGAGAATTTGGCGATTGGTTTAGGGACAAAGTTAAAAATATTGAAGTGTCCAATCATTTAAGATGGCTAGCTAAAGGGCCTAACTTTGTGGCAAAAAGATATACTGGATATTTCATTAATGGATATCAATTTCATACGAAGACACGGGATGCCCCTTGCAAAACTCAAAATAGTGGAGTGACTCTGTCAGCAACAACAGATAGTTTTGCTAGTGCTAGAGACCAAAATCCTATCGATGGAATGGTTATCTATTATGGAATTATTCAGGATATCATTGAGATTGATTATTGGGGTTGCTTTAGTGTTGTACTTTTTAAATGTGATTGGTTTCATAATGAAGTCGATGAATATGGATTGACTCGGGTATACTTCAACAAAAAATGTAGTACAGATGATCCTTTTGTACTAGCATCTCAAGTGCATCAAGTTTTTTATGTGGAAGACCCAATTGAGAAAAATGTTTATTATGCAAGAAACAAAGTCCCAGTGGATTTGTATGATTTGGAGGAAGAGAGTTGTCCTAATATTGAAGAAACATTTTGGAGAGAGCCTAATGATGATATTGGTTCATCAGAAAGATTACTTGATGTAGATGTTAGATGGTCGAGAGAAGATCTCCCTGTTGATATCATCGATGTTCCTTCCATTGCACAACATTCACAAGATGTAGCAATGGAAACATCGGAAGAGGAGGATGACTTTGATGATACTGATTGGGATTGGATGGAAGCTGATGATTGACAAAAGATCTTGTGAACTTGTTCAAATACATTCTCTTCTTGTTTTTTTGTTGTTGTAAGTAATGAATATCCTTTTGAGTTGCATCATATAAATTATGAATGTTGATTGGACTTGCTATCTCTTCTTTTTATTTCTATTAATGTGTTTCGTTTTCAAGTTATCTCTAAATTACTGCAACTTTAATAATACACATGTGCTAAAAATTGTTGGATATGTTATGAAATCTTTCTTTGTGGTCCTTCATTTCTTGTTTTGGGATTAGTACTTTTGCTAAGTTTTTTTTCTCTCTTATTCATTTTCATTATTCTTCTTTCTACAGTTTCTCTGAGCAATCTTCAACATCACAGTGTACCAGCAAAGCACCAGGTTCTTATCTCTTTATTAAGGTCCAAAACACCAGGTTCTTATCTCTTTATTATGATTCTTTGAATATTTCTTTGCTAATACTTCTCTTTACATTTTCTGTCATTTCTTTGAAATCCCATTGAGGTCATTAAGTAGCAGACTTTCAAAAGTTAGATTTCAAACTAGTTCAAACTAGTTTTATATTTATTTTCTTCTAAGTTCTTGATAACATGATTCTGCTACTGCTGCTACTTAAGGGTACATTTTGTTTTCAGCTCTTTGTTTCATAAAACTGATATGATTATTAAATAGAGTTAAATATTTGGTTTCAAATTTTACTGATAAAAAATGTTATTTGTAAAACCTTGGTGAATAGTACAACTTCTGTAGTCCTATTTTTACACAGGTTTGAATAGTCATGAGTCAACAAGAACCTTCAAAAAGAAACAAAAAAGCAAAAAATAAGACATTCGCTAAACCAGGATCGTTATCATTCTTGGCAAATAAGAAACGACGGTTATTGACAACAAATGAAATTGTTCAAGCTATAGAGTGCGAGAAAGGAAATTTGCTTAAATTACTTGAAGTGCAACAACCAGTAACACCACAATCTGAAGCAAATAAACAATCTGTAGAGGTGCAGCCTGTCGAGGAGCAGCCTGTCGAGGATCAGCCTGTCGAGGAGCTGCCTTCCGTGGATCAAGTGCAAATGAATTCTGTCACTCCTCAAACAGATGATCAACCTGAAGAACAAGGTAACATATAAGCTTAGAAACTTATTAAATGTATCCATGATTTCTAATTATATTTCTTGTATTTTCTTATAGCTGAAGACGTTTCCACTCAAAATAAAAGAGGTAGAACGCAAATGCATAATGTACATGCCCGAAAAGAGCGTAAATTGATCCTACTGAATAGGGAAAATCAGCCTATTGGTCCTACTGATGATGTTGTCATAGAATTAAGCAGCTTCTTAGGAACATTGGCTAGAAATGCGACTCTTTGCCCATTTGATATATTAGATTGGAGGAGCATGGACACTAAACAAGATTTATGGGATTATACCAAGGTTTGTAGTTTACAATATTAAATTATTTGTAAAAGTATTTTACTTCTATTGGCTAAGCGAATGACACAAAATTATAGGAGAAATACATTATTCCTGAAGCTGCGTACAATTGGACTATGGTAACAATTCGAGAGGCTTGGAGAAGACATAGAAGTGATTTGAAGATGACTTATTACGATCCATATGATAATGATGAAGTTCGAATGGAAAACAGGCCTGGTCATATTCCAGAATGTCAATTTAGAGAGCTCCTCAAATATTGGAAGTCTGAAAAATTCAAGGTAAGAATATCAAATTTTCAGCTTACTCATTTCGTGATCTCTTTTGTGTTATCGTTGCTGCTGCTGCTTTATTTTATCTTTTACTTTCTCTTTTCTGTTATAATATGTTGCTGCTTCTTTCTTCATTGGTGTGGAAGTCACAATTAAAACAACTTGTTTACAAGACACATTATTGATTCGCTCATGTTGTGAGTTTGATAATTGTTGCAGCCTTCCAAATATGTTTACTCACTCTTTTTATTTAGTTGGACTTGTTGAAAAAGAAATATTGAGATCTTGACATCGTCTAGTACACTATATAGCACTAATATGCCTTCGATTAACATTATTGATTCACTTCTTTGTAGAAAATGTCTGAAACAAATACTAAGAATCGAAAAAAGTTGATGAATCCACACACTGCTGGCAAAAAGAGTTTCGCTTTAGTCCGTAATAAGCTGGTGTGTTCTCTTATTGATTGTCTAGTATTAACATGGCATTTAAACAATTTCTGATACATATTGCAATGTGACTAGGAGAAAGAAAAGGAGACAGTATCATCTAAGGATCTCTTTGTGGTTACAAGAACAAGAAAACCCGGGCGTTTGTACAAGGCTTCGAATGAAAATACTACTAGTAAAATTGTATGAGTACTGTCTATTTTCAATTTTTTAATTGAGATCAGTTATTTATTTTAAATTTTAATTTATAAGATTGTGTTTGTTGGATATGCTTTTGTAGGCTGAAATGGAGGAAATTGAAAAACAAATGAGCACAAATGACCAGTATGTTGATGCATTTTCAACCGTCATGGGTCCTGAACATCCGGGACGCCTAAGACTATATGGAGTAGGAGTTACAAAGACTACTTTGAAAAAAAAAGTTGGCAATTCGGAATCAACTTTAAATGCAACAACTGATGGAATACAGCAAATGCAAGAAAGGATGCAGAAAATGGAGAAACAAATGGAGGAACAAAAGAAAACTGTGCGACAAGAAGTTATTGCTGATGTAATTGCACAACTTAAGCATGCGGGATTAATTGATCCTAACATACTGGCAGCATTGTCCATTCCTTCACCAAGCGAACCTACTTCTGTTCAAGGGGCTGAGCAAGGTTGGTGTCACTAATTCTATGTTTTGAGTGTTTCTCCTTCTTCTTTATGTTTCTCTTGCAACTCTATTTCCTTTCACTGTTGCGACTTTGTTTATTTTTCTATTGCGACTCTTTTTTTTGCTCTTCTTCTTCATTTTCCTATTGATGGTGATATGGAGGGTTAAACCAAAGACCTTCCATGAGTTACTATAGTTTAGTACAATTTACGTTGGAGGTTCAGTTGGTGACTTTCTTTGCCTGCTCAATGTAGATGTGGGCATTGTACAGATTATTTTTGTGCAGATTATGCTGAATTGTACAGATTATTATTGTGAAGTTTTTAGAGTCCTAGCCAAAATCTGCAGAAATTTTTGAATGTGCTCTGAAAATGTGAATGTGCTGAAAACTGCATTTTTATTTTAAAGTGCCATGTACTAAATGGTGGAGCTTATTTGTGGTGAAATTGTGCTGAAACAACACAACTTAAACCTATCCAAAAAGAATTTTACACATAGAATAGTCTGCTTGAATGGCTTTTTTCAATTCCATCTTTCAGAAACTCTTTCAGATTTCTAAAGAACTGAGCTGGTTCACTTGTACCTTCTATGTTTTCATCACCAGTAAAAGATTGCCATTCTATCCACTTGTGAGCTGTAACTTCACAAATACCTTCTGCGATGTTTACGGACAGCCCCTCATACCCTATATATCATAGAGAAAAAGACAGATTTATTAGGAATGTTGTTCACTAGTTTATTTTCCATTATTTGTAGTTTAAATTAGACAAAACCAACTATAGATTATAGTAGAAAGCTGGAAAGCACCTTGAATTTTCATCCAAGTGTGCATCATTTCATGAGCCAAAGTTGCTCCCAAGTCCAACCTGTTTACAAAGACTAGTTATGCATACCATAAAATTTAAGTGGGGAACTTCTTTCAACCTTACAAATCCCCTCTTAAAGACTGGAAGTAAATTATCTTTGGAAAAACATAGACATCATCAATCCCAATTTAGGTGACATAGTGGGATGAGTAACATGAAAGAACCAACTACTTAAGGCAAGAACAATAACTGTAAATGGTTGTTAATAGTGCAGATTTTTTGATAGATTCTTTGAATCCTGAAATATGTTGTGTTTAATGCAAATGAGAGATGCATCTACTATTCTAAATCAGTTGCACTTCTTCAACTGGCCATACTATATATTCTAGGATATGTTCATCAGAAGTGGCATCTAGTGATTGTTTATTACATGAAATATGAAAATGCAGATTCTTTTTATATTTTAAGTATATAGCTTGTAGATAAACCTATTGGGTATCATACCACTAAATTAGTCAAACCCAATTTTTCTAAAACATGGCTTCCTTTGGCCAACCTGGGCAGCTGCTGGTAGGTGTAATTGTTGTAGAATGTCGGACCATTTAGATAGGAAGTCAGTTGTATAGTTTGCCTCTCTATATATGTGATTGCACTTTAAGATTTCCAGCTGATTTGTGAGCCTTTGAAGGTCCTGAATACACTGTTGGAGTGCCGATAGAGGTTGGCTGCTATGAGTCTATACCCATGTTGTATGCACTAGTCAATCTTTATCTCTCATTATTTCTACAAACAACAACAATACACCTAGTGTAATCCCTACTAGTGGGGTCTAGGGAGTGTAGGAGACAGACCTTACCCCTATCTTTGTAAGGTAGAGAGTATCTACTGAACTAAAAGTATTCCTGACAGGCACCAGATTTAATGTAACAGTAAAAACAACAACTAAACCTTAATTTGAACTAGTTGTCACTGTCCATATGGTTCATTTGCTTCCATTATCTTCTATTATTAGCTAGAAGTCATGAACATTACACATACATGATGGCGACCAATTTGGTATTTCTTTTGTACCTTTGTTCTCTGGTTTGGTAACAAAACAGAGAAAACTAGCTAAAGGTAGTTGTTCTGGTTGGAGGGGGATGTATGGTATTCTTTACACCGTCTCCAGTTGGGATGAGATACATGCATTCATTTTGGGATTATAGACTTCCAACTCCCTAAGCTGAATCATCTATGGCAGAAATGAAGTTGCGGAAAAGTTTGAGATTAGTCCGTACTCCATATATATAGTTTAATGTTATTTGAGTTTATTGAGTTTATATGTATGTCTTAGATATAGAGTAATAATTTTGTAATATATGACTACTGTGGAGCCATTAAGCTTTTGCGAAAAAATTGCTAAATTATTTATATTTTTTCTAATTGTATGTAGGTGATGAAATCGAAGAAGGCGATGAAAGCAGTAGTGAAGACTTGACATAGAAGCTGAAATATTGTTAATGTTAACTTTACTGATGTTCTAGAAATCTTTTATTTTTGAAGATTGAAAACTGTGTGGTGCATGCATATGCTTGTGTTTCACCTTTTTTGAATGGTAAAAAAATATTTGTATATATATTTTGGTTTTATGGATCTTGAATTATAATTTTGGTAATGAACATTTCTTCTCGTGAACGATTTATGTGTATTTTATGTTATAAAATTACTACAATAGCTCAATAATATAATATTTATGGAAGTGCACCAATAATATATATATATATATATATACACAGACGTTGCAATAGCTTAATAACAACTGTTGCAGAAAGTACGAATTGTTGCAGTCCCTTGTAATAACCATTGCATTACCATGTAATAGCTATCGCATTACTCTGTAATACCCGTAGCAATAGCCATTGAGCAACATATATATTCGTTAAAAATTGTTGCATTACCCTATAACAACCGTCGCAATAGAATGAAATGGTTTTTGAATAGGAAGAAAAATTGTAGCCATAGCCTCAAAAGAACTGATGCATAAAACTCTTTTCCAACGGTTTATAACCGTAGCAATACGACACTAAGCGTTGGCAACTTATTAAAATTAAAACCGTGGCAATAGGTATATCTACTGCTACGGTTTTTTGAACCGTCGCACATAACCGTAGCAACAGATCTATTGCTACGCGATCTGTTGTAGCGGTTGCTTTAACCGTGGCGTTAGACCAATGGCTACGGTAGGAAAGTCTATTGCAACGGTACATGAACTGTGGCAATAGATCAAATTTCTAGTAGTGACACTTCAACAATCAGAAGTTCCACAGAAAGGCACTCACAAGTTCACAAATGATTAAGATATGCAATGAAATGTAATCCAATGTCAAGTGTGTGACCTAATAATTCACACCCATTGTCTCTCAGTCTGGGACCCTTGGGGTACATATCAGTCCACACCTTCTCCGCACATGCGACACGACCCTCGATAATGTCACAACCCAGGGGTACCCCCTTGATGTTACATGGCGTATAGAACCCTGAAGGACTCCGTACAAGCTACTTAGCTCTCATAACATAAGAATAAAACAATAAGAGTAAAATAGTAGTCCAAGTCTAAAACATTTTATAAGGAAAAGTGGAAGTCTAAACTTTTATCTCATCATAGCTATCTAATACAATAGAATGAAATTGGTCCTAGCCCATACATCATGTCAAAAAGAGAAAATATATGAAAGAAAAGGAAAATAATAGAATTTGTCCTCAAAGAATGAGGACTCACCAAAGCGCGGGAATCAATCAAATCACCCTCTAGCCAGGAAACTGAACACGCTGAATATCGGACCCTATATTTGGGAAAAATGTAGGCAAGAGTATGCGTTAGTACAAAACAATGTACCAAGTATGATAGTCATGCATAAAACATTTAAATCATGCTACATAGGGACATTTCATTTCATGATATGCAATTGACCAAGCTAAAACACAATATGAAAGAGTTATAAAACATAAGTCATAAATCGTGGTACATCCAAGCTAACTTCTTCTTTAAAAGCTTTGAAATCATATGCGATACTTCTTGAAGTATCCTTAGTTCATTATTACTTGTGGAGAAATTAGCCTTAACCGACATTGAGACCATGTGAGCTATAACGTGGAATGCGGTGTCTACCCCACACCAAAAAGAGGTGTCCTACTTGCCAAAGGTGGAACCTTAAACTTATAGCTGAACTGGATCAACTAGCTAATAAACCTATGGGGAAACATAGTTATGGAATAAGGAGATTGCTTCTAGAAACCCAGCCTCTACTAATGGGGGAGCTTCTATCTCACAATATTTCATGGAAAACCCGGCCTCTACTATGGTAAAGCTTCCATATCACTATCAATATCCACTCGGTGCTAAGCATAAATTCCTACAGAATAGTCATTTCTTACTAGACTTCTGTAACACCTCGAAATCCATTAGGCTAAACTAGGACTAAGTGAGAGGGATAGTGTAACACTCTGTATCCAAAATGGGGGATATAACAAAGCAAATTTCAGCCGAACCAGGTTCCATCCATGGTGCCACTTATGGATCATAGGTGGAACCATGTCCCATAGGTGATGGGGTCGTCGTTGGACAAAAATATCTGACAAGGAACCACGACTCCCTAGGAATGGCCGTGGGTTAGACCACGGTCCGTCGAGTGGGTCCGTAGGTCATCACCTAGCGGTTAAGTTTAGGGTCATAAAGGTGTTTTCTGATTTTTAATTTAATTTAAGTGGTGTTGTTTTTCCTAAGCCTAAAACACCTATATAAGTTTTTTTAACCCCCAAATCCTCCATTCAAATCATTCTATAAAATCACAAAAGAAAATCCAAAACTCCTCCCAAATATTCTCTCTCTAGAAGTTGGAAGAAGGAGGACATTGAAGCTAGGTCAAGGTCAAGGTCAAGCTCCCCAATCTTCAAGATTTTATGGGCATTGTGTCTAAGGTATGATATATTTTGATCCATGGGATCCTTCCTCCCATGGAGTCACCTATAATTCCACATTTTGAAAAAGAATTCCTCAATTCTAGTTAGGGTTTCTTCCATTATTGTGGGTTATGATTAATGTTGATCCAATAGAGTGGATTGTGATTGTTTATGATTAAATTGATAGAATTGCATGTATTTAGGATGAAATTACAGGTACTCATGCATATCCTATGATTTTAGGGTTGAATTGATATAGTGGGTTTGATGCCATGTGAGAGAAACTATATGGGTTAGATATATCCTTATAGGAATGATGAGTTATTACTATAATTGCTTTAGATTAAAGCATATATGATGAATATGATTTTAATTTCTTTAGAGTAAAGCATAAATGATGATTATGAGATGTAGTGCTTTGAGAGTAAAGCCTAGACTACGACTTGTTGATTGATGATGTTGTAGTGTGGAAGGGATACTTCCCATAATGAATTAGCATTATTGTATGATTGTGAAAGGTTTACTCACATAAATTATTTTAGGTTGAAAGGATTTCTCACCTAAAATGAATCTAGACTAAAATGCTTAATGAATGAGGAATCTAGAGGCGATTAACCTTTACCTTCATATGAAAGGATATGAGGTGATTCCCATATTCCTTAGAATTTAACAAGAGGTGAGTCCCCACGTTCCTTATGAAATGATGTGGACCTGAGTACCCGTGTCATATGATGAGGTTGTGGAGATGAGTACCTGCAATCTAAAAGTAGGTAAGGCAAGAGGCGAATACCCATTAGCCTTTATAAGCTAGGCATTAAGGCGAATCCCCAGGTATTTAAAAGTAAGTATGATTAATGTGATTATGTTATGAAGTTGACTTGTTCGGAGTGTTGCTAGATATGCCTTCCATGATATACTAGAGGCAGATGACCTAAGTCTTGGATAAGCTTAAGTGAGCTTACTTAAGGGAGTATTCCTCTTTCATTATGATGCTTATTATGTCTTGAGATGATTATGCCTTATTTCTTATGTTTACTAATGCTTATGATTATGTTGTTTATGCTAGCCATCATATTTAGTTCTTTATTGTACTAATGCATACTTTTACCTACATTTTTATCAAATGTAGGGTCCAGCGATATTGATCCTCAAACTCGTGGCTAGATTCATTGTTGATCAAGGAAGCGAAGGTTTGGTGAGTCCTCATTGTGTTCAAGGATGTGATCACCATTTTCCCCAGTTGTCTTTCTTTTATGTTTGACACTATTTTTTGTCTGCGTCCCAAGTTTCTATTCTCTTGTGGTAAGATAGTTTGAGACAATGTCATGTTAGACTTCCGCTTGCTTTTATAAAAGACTTTGATTGTATTGAAAAGTTTTAAATTCCACACCTTTTCTATTACTTTATGTTATGATATGCCAAGTGGCTTGTATGAGGCCTCTCGGGGTCTTATACACCTTGTTACATCTAGGGGGTACCCCGGGGTCGTAACAACTTCATTACTCATGAAAAGGGCCCTTGGACAACCAATTCAAACTACTTTCATTAAGATAGCTCCTTGTTTTTTATTCAATTAGGTGAGAAAGCCTTTCAACCTAAGAATCCTTTTTATGTGAGAAAACCTTTCACATCAAGCTAGTATGTGTTTTAGTGAGAATATACTTTAACAACACAACATCGTCATTATTGGTACTTTACTATCAGAGCACCCTATAAACATTTGCATAGATTTCATAAAACAATTTATAAGTCCATAATTTACCTTTTGAGATTCAAAACCCAGTTTCAATCATCAACTCCTAAAAAACATGGGTTAGACATGGTTTTCATCATAAATACATGTAAAGCTTGAAATACAAGCCTAATTTCATAAAACTATTCCTTGCAGATCCAAATCCCACATCTATGATTCATAACTTAAAAACATGGGGGATAACATGGATTCATGGGGAAATCATCATAAAATCATTATGTATCATCAATTCATTCATAAGAGATCATAATTCAACCATTTAAAACAATAATGCAAAGAACCCATGATACTTGAAGAAAACCCTAAATTAATTGGGGAAATTCTACCTTCTGAAATAGAGAGGTTCAGGAACTCCTTTGATGGAAGAAATCCATGGATGAAAACTATCATACCTTGAGTCCAAATGCTACCCTTCAAGGGAAGAAATCGGACCTTAGCTTGAAACCTTAGATGAATCCTTCTTCTTCTTCTTCAAGTTTCTAGAGAGATAATATTTGGAGAAGATATTTATTTTCTTTTGTGAAATTGGAAAAATGAAGTGAATGTGTTAATTTTGTGGTTGAAAAACCTTATATAGGGGTTCCAAATATAGGCAAAACGACATAATATAGGAATTAATTAATTAGAAAAAGACCAAACTTTCCCTGAAAAATAATTGCCAGCACTGACCCACGACCCACCACCTACGGACCATAGTCAAGGCGACGGACCATCCTGCACCTCCGTCGTTGGTGATCAGAGAATTTGACTTTAGGTGCTTCGAACCATAGGCCTCCAACAACAAACTGTGGTCTGATCAACGGTTTGTTGGTCAGGCTGAGATTCTGGACCCTCAGACCACCTGCAGGCAGACCTCTACGGACCACATCTAGAATCCGTGGTTCATTCAACATGCCCTAGGTGGCCGGCGTGGTTTGGCACCTAAAAAAGCTGGAAAAATTGCTATTTTTGTATTTTTTGAATACGGGGTGTTACAATATCTCCTCGTTGGGATCATTCGTCCTCGAATGAGATTTAAACTAGTTCAATATAGTAGGAGAGGAACTAAGAACGCAACCTCAAATGCATCATAAGGAAGTAGGAGCTATATCTAGCAACCCAATATGCATGAAATTTTCACAACTACTTATTTTCAAGGAGGAACTACCATCTCCAAGCTAAAAGCATGTTCAACACAATATCATGGAGCTCATATGTAATTCACTCTCAAAAAGCATATCTAAAGCATGCTCATCAGTTCATCTCATGATTTCTATATGCAACTCATACTCAATGCACAACAACATGAAGAAAATCCATCATATAAACTCATTTTTCTTCCAAAACACAGGTTTTCATGAATATGCATCACATAAGGAAATCATGGAAACAAATAAAAACACATGACTCCCAAAACAAGGACAACCAATAGGAACTCATTACCTCAAGCTAGAATAGGGGTAAAAGGAAAGAGATAATGATATAGGGACATCGGCCTCGGCCTCCGAAGTAGCACCCTCAACTAATTGATACCTCCGCAAAACCTTCACGGAGGCTATTTCCTTGTTTATCAACTTCTTAAATTACCGGTCTAGAATCTCTACCAGAACGTCCTCATAAGAAAGGCTTTCATCAACTCCCAACCCTTGTAAGGAAACTATGGATGTCAGATCTCCAACACATTTCTTAAGCATAGAGACATGGAATACGAGATGAACTGTTCCAAACTCATTTGGCAAATCTAACTCATAAGCAACTTTACCAACGCGTCTTAAAATATTATATGCACCTACATACCGGGGACTAAGGTTCCCATTCTTACCAAACCTCATCACACCCTTCATGGGTGAGATTTTAAAATAAATCCAATCGTTGACCTCAAACACTAGGTCCCTTCTCCTCACATCGGCATAGGACTTTTGTCGGCTTTGAGCCATTTTCAACTTTTGTCTTATATAATAAAATTTCTCGATGGCTTCTTGTACCACTTCGGGACCTACTAGGGCAACTTCACCCACCTCAAACCATCCTATTGAGATCTACACCTCCTACCACATAAGGCCTCAAATGGAGCAATATTGATACTTGAATGATAATTTTTATTGTTAGCAAACTTACTCAACGGCTAATGGTCATCCCAATTGCCCTTCAAATCGATCACACAATCCCTTAACATATCTTCCAAAGTTTAGATCGTACGCTCCACTTGCCTATCGGTTTGGGGATTAAAAGTTGTGCTAAGCTTAACCTTAGTGCCAAACCCCCTTTGAAATGACTTCCAAAATTGAGAAGTAAATTGGGTACCACGATCGGAAATAATGGACAACGACACTCCATGAAATCTTACCATTTATCTCAAGTACAACTTGGCATAGTCCTCCCGCGAATAGAAAACCTCGACGGGAAGGAAATGAGCCAATTTTGTCATCCAATATACTATCACCCAAATAGATTCATGCTGTCGCCGGGTGCGAGGAAAACCAACAATAAAGTCCATGTTCAAGTGTTCTCACTTCCAAGTAGGAATGCTAATATCTTGGGACAAACCTCTCGGTTTTTGATGCTCAACCTTTACTTGTTGGAAATTCGACACCTAGCCATAAATCCCTTAATATCATTCTTCATCCCATTCAACCAATAGACCTCCCGTAAATCATGGTACATCTTGGTGGCTCCCGAGTGAACAGAATACCGCGAATTATGGGCTTCTGTCAAAAAAATTTCCCTCAATTCATCAACATTGGGAATGCATAATCAAACTTTGTATCTAAGGACACCATTTCCCCCTTGGGAGAAACCTCAACAGATTATTTAAGCATCACTTCTTTTAATTCTACCAAGATCGGATCAAGAGCTTGCTTGGCTTTAACATCTGCCACGAAAGACAATTTGGAACCATTGCAAATCATAACACAACATTTGGTGGAGTCCACTAGTTGAAAACAAAATCGAGCCAACCTATGAACATCTCAAACCAACTCTTTCTTTTCTTCTTCAACATTCAATACTACCCATAGATAACCGACTAAGAGAATCCTCTAGCACATCAGCTTTACTGGGGTGATAAAAAACACTCATGTCATAATCTTTCAATATCTCAAGCCACCTTCTTTGGAGAAGATTCAAATATTTTTGATTAAAAACATATTGAAAAATCTTGTGGTATGTAAACATATCTACATGTACTCCATCAAAATAGTGGCTCCAACTCATTAAGGAAAAACCGACCGCCGCTAAATAAATGTCGTGAGTAGGATAATTCTTTTCATGGACTTTAAGTTGTCTAATGGAATAGGCAATAACTTTCTCATTTTGCATGAGCACACACCCTAGCTCGATTCTCAAAGCATCAAAATAAACCACAAAACCATATGTCTCTTCCGCTAAGGTTAACACCAGAGCGGAAGTAAGTCTATATTTCAACTCTTGAAAGCTCTTCTCACAAGCTTCGGACCTTATGAACTTTCCTTTCTTTTGAGTCAAAGCCAGCAAAGGAGAGGCAATTGAACATAAAACCTCAACAAACCTTCTATAGTAATCGGCCAAACCCAAACAACTTCTAATAATCGAAGGAGTTAAAGGTCTAGGCCAACTCTTGACCGCATCTGTCTTCCTAGGATCTACCTCAATACCCTAATTACTCGAAAACATATGGCCATGAAAAGATACAGACCTTAACCAAAATTCACATTTGCTAAACTTTGCAAAAAATTGTTGGTCATTAAGAATTTACAACACGATCCTCAAAATATCAATATGTTCATTCTCACTTCTTCAGGAGATCAAAATATCATCGATGAATACAATCTCAAGCATGTCAATGTATTTTCTAAAAACCCTATTAATCAAGTCCATAACGCCACCGTATGATTAGTCAATCTTTAACGACATTACCAAACACTCATAATGACCAGAGCGAGTTCAAAAAGACGTCTTCGAAATGTCATCATCTTTCACCCTTAATTGGTAATAACCCAATCAAAGATCAATATTAGAGAAATAACTTTCTCCTATACCCAATATAACATCAAACTCTAACATATCAAGCTCTAAAAATTCAACAAGAGTAACTCTATGGGACAATGAAATGGGACACTTTTTATAGACCCTCTTAGCCACCACAAAATCACCAACAGGAATAGAAACATAAAATGTTCTAACGACACGTCAGGGGGCACATTAAACCTCATAGCCACATATGGCGTCACAAAAGACAAGGTAGCACCGGGGTCAAGTAAAACATAACATCAAGTTGGAAAACTTTAAACATTCTGGTAGCCACATCCAGAAAATTCTCTTATTCACCTCAGGTCTAAAGAGCATAGAAATGGTTTTACTTCGGAGCATTGGAACCCGAACAACTAGGGGTAGCTTGACAGCCCTTTTTCCCTTAACCATATGCATTGGGAAATCCCTCATTTTGTGACAACTCTTACCACAAATGAATCAATAATTCCTGCCGGCTAGGCACTTACCATCGTGTTTCCTACCTCACTGAGTATAATTACGCATAGGCAAGGAAGATCCACTACCATTTCCTCCTTGAGGCTTAGGTTTAGACACCTTATCTTTATTGAACTTAAGAGAAGCATTGGAGGAACCTTGACCGGAAAACCTTAGTGGGATGCTCGGACAACCTTGTCCATTGGACCTTGTGTTGGAGAAATTACCATCACAAGTCTTAGCCCTTTTTGCCTCCCTATAATTTTCCTTGAGTTTTTCCTCCTTAATTTTTTGTGCATGTACCATGAGATGATAGATGTCCATATCATGAATGAGCATTGCGGTTTGGAACTCTTTAACCACAACTTCGGACATACCCGAAACAAACTTACTCATCTTGGCCCTTGAATCAGCAACTATCATTGGAGCATACTTAGATAATTGAGTGAACTTTATAGCATATTTCCTCACACTCATACCCCCTTGTCGATGGTTAATGAACTCTAGCACCATGTCATCCCTCATATCAAGGGGAAAGAACCTATCAAGAAAAGCTTCCTTAAACTTCTCCCAATAAAGAGGACCCGAATATTCCAGTCTCTATTCCTTCCATTGGTTATACCATATTTGAGCCACACCTTTCAATTAGTCAGCATCCAACTATGCATTTTCCACCGGTGTAACTCCCGTGATCATCAACAACTTATACACCTTATCGATAAACTCTTGAGGATCTTCCTCACATCTAGAAACATGAAACTCCGAGGGATTCATGCTTGTGAAGTCCCTCACTCTTGAAGCTACCGAACTCACATTCGAGCTTGCTTGAACCATAACCTCCCTAATGGCTTTGGCCGTAACCGCTTGAGCCAACACTTCAAAAGCATCCCTAAACTCCGCATTGGATACTTGCTCGGCCAAAGGATCAAACTGACTTTGGGGAGCTTGGGGAGCAGCTTCTTGTTCCGTAATCTCCCTCGCATTCCTTCAAGTATAAGACCCTGGAGAAGTTAAATCTGAAGAACATAAGATAAGTATGAGGAGAGAGACCTTATAGAGTTAAACTATATCGCACTACTTAAAAATAATGAAAAAAGTGGAGTTCCCTAAACATCTTTTAGCCTCTCATTCATAAATGTGGTGCTCTTCACCCTCATGAAGAAGACTCTATTGAACGTGGCTTATCAGACATCGTATGACCATTGTAAACCTTGTGCTCTGATTACCAAGTTTGTCAAGACCTAGGGGTACCCCCTAGATGTAACATGGCGGATAAAACCCCGAAGGACTCCATACAAGCCACTACGCTCTCATAACATAAGAAATATAACAATAAGAGTAAAACAATAGTCTAAGTCCAAAACATTTTATAACGAAAAGCGGAAGTCTAAACTCTTGTCTCTTCATAGCCATCTAATACAATAGAATGAAATTGGGCCTAGCCCATACATCATGTCCAAAAGAGAAAATACATGAAAGAAAGTGAAAACAATAGAATCCTTCCTCGATGCATGAGGACTCACCAAAGCGTGGGAATCAATCAAATTACCCTCTAGCCATGAATCTGAGAACCCTGAACAGCAAACCCTACATTTGGGGAAAATGTAGTCAAGACTATGCGTTAGTACAAAACAAAGTACCAATTATGATAGCCATGCATAAAACATTTAAATCATGCTAAAGAGGGACATTTCATTTCATGATATGCAATGACCAAGCTAAAATACAAAATGAAATGATTATAAAACATAAGTCATAAATCATAGTCAATGCAAGCTAACTTTTTGTTTAAAAGCATTGAACTCATATGTGATATTTCTTGAAGTATCCTTAGTTCATTATTACTTGTGAGGAAATTAGCACAAACTGGCATTGAGACCATGTGAGCTATAACATGGAATCCGTTGTCTACCCCACATAAAAAAGATGTGTACTACTTGCCGAAGGTAGAACCTGGATCCACTAGCTAATCAACATATGTGGGCACATATTTATGAGATAAGGAGATTGATACTAGAAACCCGGCCTTTACTAACGGGGGAGCTTCCATCTCATTAGATTGCTTATATAACACTGCCTCAACAACAGGAGAGCTTCCATCTCACTATCAATATCCACTCGGTGCTAAGCATAAATTCCCACGGTGCCCTTGGACAACCAATTCATAAATTCCATCTCACTATCAATATCCACTCGGTCATTTCTTACTTGAATTCATTACTCATTAAAAGGTTCCCTTGCACAACCAATTCAAGGTAGTTTCATTAAGATAGTTCCTTGTCTTTAATTCAATTAGGTGAGAAAGTCATTCAACCTAAGAATCCTCTCTATGTGAGAAAACCTTTCACATCACGCTAGTATATGTTTTATTAAGTATATCATTTCACAAAACAACATCGTCATTATTGGTACATTACTCTCAAAGCACTGAAAAAACATTTGCATAGATTTCATAAAACAATACAAAAGTCCATAATTTACCCCTTGAGGTTCAAAACCCACTTTCAATCATCAACTCTTAGAAAACATGGGTTAGATATGGTTTTCATCATAAATACAAGTAAAGCTTTCACTGCATGCTTAATTTCATAAAACTTTTCCTTGAAGATCCAAATCCCACATCATGTGACTCATAACTTTAAAACATGGGAGATTACATGGGTTCATGGGGAAATCATCATAAAATCATTATGTATCATCAATTTATGTATAAGAGATCATAATTCAATAATGTAATATAATAATGCAAAGAACCCATGATAATTGAAGAAAACCCTATCTCAATTGGGAAAATTCTACCTGTTGAAATAGAGAGGTTTAGGAACCCCATGGATGGACGAAATCCATGGATGAAAACTATCATACCTTGAGTCCAAATGCTATCCTTCAAGGGAGGGAATGGGACCTTAGCTTGAAACCCTGATGTTTGCGTAATCAATGACACAACTTCTAATGCAAGTGTCTACGATCGTGCAACAGTATAATAACCCTATCAAGAGTTGGTGTTGAGTCCCAAGGGAGTGGTTTCGAGAATTAATAGAAAAATAAAATTTAGTTATAACTAGTTGTAGTTGAAGACATTAATGATTAAAAACATTGTATATTAAAGGGGGACACAAAAGTGTCAAATATCAATTTGGGGGTTTTGTCACAAGTATAGCAAAAATAGTAGAAATAACAAAGAAATCTATGAGTGAGAGAGGATTCTCGGGATGTGACCGGAATATGGGTTAATATAAATTGTTTGGTACATTCTTTCAATAAAGAATTTATAGAGTAATAGTGAATAGGGTAAGCTATACATGGGAATAAATTCTCTCTCGAGCAACTTACACTGTTTCAAATGGGTTTCTCTTAGACACCCACTCACCGCATGAAGACCAGCCTACGCCTTAACCCACTTACTCTCTCGAGCTGAGTGTTAGGATATGGGACTAGGGTTCACTCTCTTGAGTAGAACCTCATGTCGACCCACTCCTAAGGCCATCAATCTAGTAGTCTTGGTTTCGTGACCTCTCTCTCGAGCCAGCCGAAAATACATAAATAAACTTTTATTTTCAACTACAAATTTATTAAATTCATCCACAACTACTAGATGAAATCACCATTAAACTACATCTAATCTATCAGCAAGCAAGTCCCAACAACAATCTTAACCCATATTCCCTAAATCACACCCCAAGAATTGGGGTTTTTAGCCACACATCAAGAGATAGAAATTTATACCTAAATGTGCTTGCATTCAAGTGGGTATGAAGAATTAAGTCTTGTTACAGGCCAAGAATGAAGAATCTAAGAGACCCAAGTCCAAAACCTTGGACATGAAACCCTCTTCTTCTTCAAGTTTCCAAAACACTCTCAAACTCAGAGAAAAAATAAAAAGTACTAAAACTATATTAATTGTTCTATACTGCAAATCTGATACTAATCTATAACTCCAAATGAGTATTTATAGTTTTCAAAAATTTGTGATGCGGCGGATCATTCAGCGACATTAGTCAGAATCACCGATCAACTCGGTGATTCGCCCTTTGGTGTAGTTCATCGTTGTCTTGCACCATTCTTCGGCATAGTTGTGCTCTGGGTCATTGGGCGACATAGTACTATTTCACGGAAATCCTCGGCGATGTGCCGACTGCTCCTTTTTTTGCCGACTTGATCTTTTCCTTCAGGGCTCAGCACACTAGAACAAAAGGCGAAGTGAGACCCTTCGGCGACTTGCCAAGTGGACTCGGCGATCCTCAGGCCTTTATTTTCTTTTTCTTTTCAGCCTTTTCTTTCCTTTTTGCGAAGTAGTGTCCATGCTTTCCTTCAAACTTCAAATACGTGAAACTTAAGGGTTTTCATCAGATATTGAGATAAAATAGGCATTTAAGGACACAATTTCATTAAAATACTTCCATAAATGAGTCCAGTTTGTGGACTCATCAACACCCCCAACTTAAACTTTTGCTTGTCCTCAAGCAAACTCAAGTTCAACTTTTCAAAAAGGGTGTCTCCAACAGTGCTACACAAGACTCAATCATGAATGCACTCAACAAGGTTCAATATGCTTATGCAAAGATCAAATGTTCACTAAAAGATTCAAGTTGTGACTCACCATTATCAAAGAATCTCATGCTCACAATACTTGCTTCAAGTGCAACTTCAAGCTCAACTATAGTGTTCAAACGTCCTCACAGAAAGGATGATTCCATATTCACACAATGGTTCATGGTTAAAAGCTTCAGAATCAGATGCAGCGTTCACTCTCACAAGGAAGAACACAATGCATGCTTTCACCCATAGGTTTGCCCGTATTTTCCGATCAACATTTGTTTCAACTCACTCAAGATCAAAAGGTCTTTTTAAGGCTTCTAATGGGGCTGAGTGCAAAGGTATGGTCATTTAGGTTCAGTGACTTTCATCCTTATGAAATGTGGTGCTCACATAACTTCCTTTCCTTTTTCTTCATCATTCTCTTTAATGCTCATAAGTCATCCTATTATTCACTTTCCATGGATTGTTTGGGACCCCCATTTCTTTTGTACTTTTATTCCACAACTTTCTTTTTCATTATTTTTCTTCTTCTTTCTCTCTTTTTTTGTATATGGAGGGGTTCCATTTTTCTTAAAGCCATGGGTAAGAGGAGACTTTCCTTACATTTCTTGACTTCCCCTTTTCATTTTACCACACCCCCAACTTAGGATTTTTTCCTAAGTTGGCTATTCATCTAACCACAATTCAAGAGGATTATAGGTAGTGGATAAAGAAAAGTTATGGTTTCATCAAGTTTCTTCTAAAGAAAGGTAAGGCTCAAGGGGTGTTCAAAAGAGGTTCACACACTCACAAGGTAGGTCACAAAAAGAGGTATATGTCAAATTGGCTAACACTGTTAGAAGTTGCCTAAGATCATATCAAGAGATAGCATCACTTAGTTAACTGGACCAACAGGGCAAATTCTAGGATCTATCAAGCATGGTTCATAGTAAGGTCATCACACAAGGCATCGACACCAAAGTCAAACAAGACTCTACACTGTTGCTAGTGTGCAACTGTCATCACAAGAGACTAGATTTGATAAATGGCTAATCACAACGAGATGCAAAGAGTTCACATATTATGTATGCAATCTCATTTGGCCTCGTCATAGCTGCACATTCAGGGTAGTTCGATTGAGAGCACTATTCAAGTCATCAGTATTGATCGGAACAGAGACTTAAATTTTGTATAAGAACAACCACATTCAATACACGAGACGTTGCAAAATCATTTTTGTATTTTAAAACAAAAAGGAGCTATGAGCTCAAACATCCACAGAAAGCAGTGTAAACACAATTTTAAAAAGAACAACCCAAATATATACAAACCACGAATCACAAATAGCACACAAAAGGTGAGCCTCACCCCACAACAAATAAAAGCAATTTGTCCTGAAATGCAATTAGCACAGAATCCAAAAGGCAAATTAAAGAAGGACAGAGAGGGAGGTAAAGAGGGGATCATGTCTAAATAGTCTCTCTATCTGTCTGGGCATCAATGCTCGGAGTGACTTCCAGAAGGACCAGCTCCATTGGATCTAGCAGAAGGAGCCTTTGCCAAGGAAGCTTGCAGAACATCGTCTATCATGATTTTTTCAGTTTCGGCTATGTCGTCGGTTACAGCTCCGTCAAACATCACTTCGTCAATTTCTTCCTTGGAGTCAAGATAGGCTATATGATTTGCTCTATCCCCATGTCTAGTGGTGGTATGAGGCATCACAGGCATGTCTAGAATCTCCTTTGTTCCAAAGATCATGGACACATTGGTGAACTTCAGGTGGTTTACATCTTTTCGTTGCTCAGCAATGGCAGCTTTTAAAGTTGTCACCTCATCTGTGACCCTTGGTTTTGCTCACACACTGCTATCCTGGCTGCTAAGGCATTAATGATAATGCTCAGAGGTGTCACAGTATCATCTAGGGCAATCTGGATCATGCTTGGAACAGAGGCCTCTAGACTGGCAACCTTACAGTCAACAGAAAGGGCAAGCTGTCCTTTTCGAAGTAGGGAAGCCTGGGTGAGTGGAGGCCGGGAAATAGCAGCAACATCATTAGGTCTGGGAGACCTTGAAGCAGCGGAAGAATATGGAGGTGCCTCTGCAAATGATGATACTGTGTTTCCTAACTCCAACAATGCTGCCTTCTTCCTTTCTGCGTGATCCTTAAGGTACTCAGCTTCGATCCTCCGGATATCAGTAGAGGTTGTTGGCATCATTTCCACATATTTCTTGGCATATCGACGTACCCGAGTTTTTTTGGACAATGCTGTGATCTATAATGGGAATGGAAGTGAGTTTTGGCTCTGCCTTGCACACATGAGTATCTCTGAAGGGATGATTTCTCCCAAGTTTATCCGTGTTTCCTCTATGATGCAACCCAGGGAATCTTCTTTGGCAAGACGAAGAATTGACTCATTCTGGGAAGGCATGATTGTGCTGCTAATAAAACCAAACCAGAACCTTGCTGCTATGTTTAGTTCTTTCTTTTCAATCGGAGCTCTTTCGGCCAACTATTTCGGAGTCTTGTCTGAAATTAGTGGGGCTAACCACTTTTTCATCTCATCCAGTTTCTTTGTTCTGATCAAGTGTTGGCAGTGATATCCAATATTCATGGGCATGCCCAAGACCACGTTAATCGCCTCACTATCACACTTCACCTTCCTGCCTCTAACAACCAGACAGTCCATTTCTTTGAAGGTTGCTGCTAGTTACTTTTTCTGGTGTATTAGTCCACTATATGCACTATAGAACTTCTTACCCAGTTTGGAATATAAAGGGCGCAGGGCTTGGTCAAAATTTGGAACTTATGGTATCTTAGGCATTCCATTATCTCTGTGTGTCTGTCTATAACCTCGTCTATGGACAACCGTTTTTCCTCCAGAATTGTTCTCAGTCCCTTAGATTTTACTCGATTTGTTGACTTAGGCGGACAACCCTGTACTGGAGGTGCTAATACCATTGTCTGCTTTAGAACTACAGATGTAGGAGTGGTAGGCTGGGTATTCCTAATCCTGGATGGATCATTCAACTTCTTAGTTCGCCGCTCAGCCCTCTGCTATTAACAAATCATCTTCATCAGAACCCACATCTTCACTTTCAGATTGGTTGGGGTCATTTATGTAAAAGCCAGAACTGTCAGTGCTTGCATCTGATAGTTCAAGGATCTTATCCTTTCCCTTGCCTCTCCCCCAGCTGTGGAAAATTTAGCAACCTTGCTTTTGGATGCAGCTGCATCCTCATTGATTTTAATCCCTTTTGTTTTACCTTGGGGTGACCTTTTTTTTCTTGCAACTTTAGTTCTAGCCATTTCTACAAAGAATTTGGGAAGAAGTTACAACGACTAAATCAAATTCATAGGGAAACAATTCCAGACTATCTCACCGAATAGATCGGCGAATCGCCTAATTACTTTGGCAAGCAGTGCTTTGTCCGCTGAAAGTTACAGTGCAATAATGGAAAGGGGTGCAAACAAGGGGAAATTGAGGATACTTTAGGTGATTCACCAAATGCTTTTGGCGATCTGAGATTTCTCGCCGAAAGCTATAGAGTCCATGTCTCAAGTAGCATGAAATTAAAGGTGAGATGGGGTAAATAGGTGAACTGATGAGTGATTTGGCGAGCTCGACCTAGCTCGCCAATCGGCCCATCGTGCCTATTTCCCATCTATCTTCTCTATCTTCTCGATTTTCAACCCGCAACCCCCAAAAAAAAAATCAACACATGTACTAGATCAATCAAACTTACGGTTTTTCTCTTTGCTCAACTTAAACAGTATCCAGGAGCACCTCATAAAATTTCATTCATGCTAAATCATCAGAACAGGATTCCAACATTTAAAGCAGAAGGGTTGGATTAGCAAATCAAAAGAGGCACTTGAATAGTCTAAAGTTGTCATAAAGGCACAGTACACAACATGGGATAAAATTGCTTGCTATGAGAGTATAATTATCACAATTAAATGCAGGGTTTTGAGGACTAACCTTTTAGCCTGATCAATTCAAGACTGTGATGCTAGGCAGCAGATTAGTATAGATCCAAGCACTACTAAATCAGCTAAAATATTCAATAGATACAAGTTTTTTGAAAATACTAAGTAGGTGTGATTTTATAAAAATTAAGAGTGAGAGAATGTGAAAAAGGTTGAAAGTCAAAACCCATGACCTTATAAAATCCATTCAGATCTCACCCATTCGGTGACATTAATTCCTTTCAATCCGCTACTCGGCGATTCGCCGAGTGTCTATCTACCTCGTCGAATTTTACCGGACCTTCAGTTAAGGTGAGGATCCAAACGGCGGTCTTTGTTGAGGTCGCCGATCTGGTCGGAGATTCGCCAATTGAACTTGTGTGATTCATCCTGTACTTTTCACAAATTTCTCATGCCCAATCCTACAAAATCAAGACACCTTATTTCAATAATAACATACTACAATCATTTAAGGGTTTTCGGTTGCTTCCCAAACAACGCCTTAGTTAACGTCGTTGCACGGCGTAAATTAGTACTCAAACTCCATTTTTGGGGTTAGCCTTGGTATGACATGGAAATCCCTCATTTTGTTTCGGGTGGAGATCGGCGATGCATAACCCATGAGGTTCTCTAGAAGCTGGACAACTCTAGATTGAGACCAAATCATCCGCTTCATTCCTTCATTGTCCTTGAGAGTTCTTCGCTCATGAGCAGGGATGTATTTTTCCTTCCTCTTACACTAGACCTCGATCTTCACCATCTTTTTGGCCAACTCATCCATCTAAGACATTAGAGCGGTCAACATGAAGTTCTTTTCTACTTCTTGATTTATTTCAGCCATTTGATTAAACAATTGAGCTGCTATCACATATGGCTGTTTCCCGATGCCTCCCGAAATGAGTTGGTCGACTAACCTCTTGTTTCCACGACAAAGACTTCTGTAGAAACATTCAAGGAGAGATATGTCGGGAATGTCATGATTTGGGCATTGATTGATAAGTTCATTAAGCCTTGCCCATGATTTGTGGATCCGTTCACCCTCCACTTGTTTGAAGGTGAGGATATGATCCTGAAACATCATTACCTCTAATGGGAGAAACTCCATTGGCTCCCAAGTATAGCTCGCCATGCTCACTTTTGTTGTTTGGATACAAACAAACCAACAAAACAAAACTAAAGATTAAGTGAGTAAACTACAACTAAGAAGAACAAAAATTCAACTAATCTAAGAATTCTCAACTAACACTAGTCCCCGACTGTGGCGCCATTTTGATGTTTGCGTAATCAACGATACAACTTCGAATGCAAGTGTCTATGATCGTGCAATAGTATAATAACCCAACCAAGGGTTGGGGTTGAGTCCCAAGGGAGTGGTTTTGAGAATTAATAGATTTTTTTTTTAGTTCTAACTGGTCATAGCTAAAGACACTAACGATTAAAAATATTGTAAATTAAAGGGGGACACAAAGGTGTCAAATAACGATTTGGGGTTTTTGTCACAAGTATAGCAAAAACAGTAGAAATAACAAAGATATATATGAGTGAGAGGGGATTCTTGGGATGTGACCGGAATACGGGTTAATCTAAATTGGTGGGTACATTCTTTCAATAGAGAATTTATAGACTAATAGTGGCTAGGCTAAGCTATACGTGGGAATAAATTCTATCTCAAGCAACTTACCCCATTTCAAATGGGTTCCTCTCGGACACTCACTTGCCACATGAAGACCAACCTACACCTTACCCCACTCACTCTCTCGAGCTAAGTGTTAGGATATGGGACTAGGGTACACTCTCTCGAGCTGAACCTCATGTCGACCCACTCCTTAGGCCATCAATCTTATAATCTTGGTTTCACGACCTCTCTCTCGAGCCAGTCGAAAACACATAAATAAACTTGTATTTGCAACTACAAATTTATTAAATTAATCCACAACTACTAGATGAAATCACCATTAAACTACATCTAATCTATCAGCAAGCAAGACCCAACAACAATCTTAACCCATATTCCCTAAATAACACCCCAAGAATTGGGGATTTTAGCCACATAACAAGAGATAGAAATTTATACCTAAATGAACTTGCATTCAAGTGGGTATGAAGAATTAAGTCTTGTTACAGGCCAAGAATGAAGAATCCAAGAGTTCCAAGTCCAAACCCTTGGACATGAAACCCTCTTTTTCATCAAGTTTCCAAAACCCTCTCAAACCTAGAGCAAAAATAAAAAGTACTAAAATTATATTAATTGTTCTATACTGAAAATCTGATACTAAGCTATAACTCTCAATATGTATTTATAGTTTTCAAAAATATGTGCTGCAGTAGATCATTCGGTGACATTAGTCGAAATCACCGATCAACTCGGTGATTTACCCTTTGGTGTAGTTCATCACCGTCTTGCACCATCCTTCGGCATCGTCGTACTCTGGGTGATAGGGCGACATAGTACTGCTTCGCGGAACTCCTCGGCGATGTATCGACTGCTCCCTCTTTCCGTAGACTTGATCTTTTCCTTCAGGGCTCAACACATTGCAAATAAAGGCGAAGTGAGACCCTTCGACAACTCGCCAAGTGGACTCGGTGATCCTCAGGCCTTCATTTTCTTGTTCTTTTCAGCCTCTTCATTCCTTTTTGCGAAGTAGTGTCCATGCTTTCCTTCAAACTTCAAATACCTAAAACTTAATGGTTTTCATCAGATATTGAGATAAAATAATCATTTATGGACACAATTTCTATTAAAATATAGCCCTAAATGAGTCCAAAAGTTGGACTCATCAAACCCTAGATGAATTCTTTTTCTTAAAGTATGTAGAGAGAGATTATTTTGAGACGAATTGGTTTTCTTTTATGAAATTGTAAGAACAAAGTGAATGGGATAATTTGAGGGTTGAAATATATTATGTAGGATTTCTAATTAATGACAAAACGACACAGTATAGGAATTAATTAATTAGAAAAAAACTGAAATACCCCTGAAAAAAAACTGCCAGCACCGACCCACAATCCACCACCGACGCACCGTGGTCAGGACGATAGACCATCCTACACGACCGTCATTGGTGGTCAGAGAATCTTACTGTGGGGGCTTCGAACCACAGACCTCCAACCATAAACCGTGGTATGACCAACGATCCATTGGCCAGGTCGTTGTTCTGGACCCTCAAACCATCTACACGCAGACCTTCCACAGATCACACCTACGGTCTGTGGTGCATTCCACGGGTCTTGGGTTGCCAGCTTAGTTTGGCACTTGCAACTTTTGGAAAAACTGCGTATTTGGTCTTTTTGAATACGGGGTGTTACAAATAATAAAATCCATCACGGCGTATGACACGACCATTGATAATAGAATTCGCCGTGGTGTGCGATATGTTTCTGGAATCATAACATCCATTACGGCGCACGACACGTTCATCAAAATGGTACATCCTCTTTAATTTCTTATTTTTCCTCAATTCACATAACACTTGTCACAACCATAAATCAAAACCAATGCAAATGACATGTTAGCACTGATAATGAAGAGATTACCATTGTCATAACAATGCACAATTCACAACAACACAACCATGATACAACATAAACAATGAATCAATAATCCCTTCAAACGATTCTCAGCACATCACACACCAATAATTAATCACATAGCCTTTTATGACCCCTTTTTCATCCTTAGAATTCATCAATATGGACAAGTCAACCCATGATGGAGACCAATTACTCCATAAGACATACTACAAGGAAATACAAGATTCTATACATTTAACAAGGGTTGAAAAATCCATTTGCCTTAAACAATCGAACAATTACTTCTGGACATGAGCCATCCCCTTTCGTTGGGCTTCCAAATAAATGCAATCTACATAATAATTAATCACAATAAGATTTCCAAACCAACAACTCCCATATTATTATTTGTTTATCTTAGACCCAAAAACTCATCCAAAACCATAATCATTTTCTTACATCTCAAGCCAAGTGTCAGGTCTTAACTCCTCCAATAACCTAACTCCAATAATATTTATATAATGTAATACACCAATATTTAATTAACTATTTCAATATATTAAAACTTTAATTATAGTGTAATAACCAAAGAGATAATAATCTCCAATGAAATGTCAAAATTCATTGACCAATAATGCCGAAAGTGATGTGCAAAACATCAAACTAATTATATTTGATTCATCCTAATTTATACCACTCCAATCATTACCTCATTATTACCAATTATTCTTTAATTATTACTCATCAATAGGTATCAATCACTTAACTATAAATTAATGCACCAAGATTGTGATTGCAACATCTCTAATTTCATACACATTCTATTATTTTCCACCAATATAATTATAACAATAATATGAATTCATTCCTTTTGCACAATATCATATATTAAGTTCTGGTTAATACTAACCTGATGCTAGCCACCATCATTCAGACAGTTATGCCGAGTTTCAAGTGACTACTCTCTTTGTTATGACCAAAACTTGATAAACCCCTTTTAATTTAATTCAGTACAAGGGTCAAGTGGTATAGGGTGTTAAATAAATTATGCACTTGACCCATTAACCACCAATTACATAGATTAATTATTTAATAAATATCTATGAATTAAATAACCGTAGCTATCAAATAGTTTAAAATTTCAAACCAACTGCACCGACTAATCCTGAATGACTCAGGACAACTATTGAGAGGGTTAAAATGGGAATTTTAAGAAAAAAATTCTAAAACTGAATTTTTGCATCATTACATTATCCACCACTAAAATCATGTATGTCCTCAAACATAAAGTAAACTAAGTCAAATACTAGGTGATACCAAGAGCATGCATTATTTTCAATGTTGTGTTCATCTCTCCAAGTGAAATCATCCTTAGAACCATTCCATCAAGATCAACTACCAAAAACTGTATTTTTTAATCAAATATGATAGATTTACAAATCAAGAGTGATTACTGAGCCAGTGACTAAAGTATAACTAGATCATAAATAGTAGTAAGAAGATCCACTGAGATGCCAAACAACTACCTCACAAATCTCCACAAGAAATTTCGAAAAGAAGAGAATAAAAAGTATCACATAGATCTGGGCTCGTAACCTACAAAATGTAGAATAAAGGGGTGAGTACCTAAGCACAAGGTACTCATCAAATAAACTACTAAACACAAGCTAAGGGAATAGAATACAGGTACTCCTTACACCCGACTTTACCTCTACATGTACCACATGCTTAAACACCATTTCAACCTTATAGTTCACAATTTATATAGCACGTAGTTCATACACATCACTTCATTAATATAAATCAGAAACACACAAGATCGTGTTCACCAATCACAAGTTCCAAAGAAATGCACTCACAAGTTCACAAATGATAAATATATGTAATGCAATGAAATGCAATGTCAAGTATAGTGATGCATGCATGACCTAACAATACACACCTATTGTCTCTCAGTCCAGGACCCATGCGGGACATATTTGTCCATGAATCCATTGTGGTGTGCGACACGACGCTCGATAATAAAATCTATCATGGCGTGCAACACGTTCCTTAAAAATAGAATCTATTGCGGTGTGTAACACGTCCTTCAATTCATAAAATATGTCGCGGCACGCGACGTGTTCCTCAAAATGATATATCCTTTTTAATTTATTATTCTTTTTCAGTTCACATATCACTTTTCACAACTATGTCTCAGAACCAATGTAAATGACATGTTCACACAAATAATGAGGAGGTAACCATTTCAATAACAATAAATAATTCACAACAACATAACCATAATACAACATCAACAATGAATCAATAAGTCTTTCAAACCATTCACAACACATCTCACACCAATAATAAATCACATTGCCTTTTATTACCCCTTTTTAATCATTAGAATCATTTAAATATGGACAAGTCAATCCATTACTCCCTAACACATACCACAAGGAAATAAACTATTCTACACACTTAAGAAAGGTTGAGAAATCTGTTTGCCTTAAACAATCAAATAATTACTCCGAGACTTGAGCCTTCCTTTTACAATGTGCTTCCAAATCAATGAAATCTTATAAATTAAATAATCACAATAATATTTTAAAACCAACAAAACCCATATTATTATATGTTTTTCTTAGACCCAAAACCTAGCCCAAAACCATAATCATTTTCTTACATCACAAACAAAGTGTCAAGTCTTAATTCCACCAAATAACCCAACTCTAATAATATTAATATAATGTAATACACCTAATATTTAATTACCTATTTCATAATAGTAAACCTAGAATTATAATGTAATAACCAAAAAGATAATAATCCCCAATTAAATGTCAATAACTTACAGACCAATAAATCCAAAAATAATGTGCAAAACATCAAACTAAAAACTAATTCCAATTGCTTTATCCTATTTTATCCTTCTCCAATCATTACCTCATCCTTACCAGTTATTCTACCATTATTACTGTTTAATAACTATTAATCACTTTATGCAACACCCCATATTCAAAATACCAAAATAGCAGCATTTTTGACTTCCCAAGTGCCATCCACGAGGGGACAGCCACGACCCGTGGTGTGGGCCACAGACCGTAGGTGGGTTCATGGGTTAGGCACCCTGCCTAGTGGTTTGAGGCCAAGAACAATGGCCAGACCTATAGACCGTAGGTTAGACCACGGTCTGTGGACAAGGTCCATGGTTCGAGGCACAAAAACCAAGTTTCCGACCAACAACCATGAGTGTGCTGGACGGACCGTTAGTCCATCCACTGTCTGTCAGTGGTGGGTCGTCAGTGGCAGCTGTCAGTTGTTTTTTAGAGGCAATTGAGTCTTTTCCTAATTAATTAATTCCTATACTATGTCGTTATTCCTATATTTAGAACCAATATATAAGATTTTTCAACATCCAAATTAACCCATTTAATTCATTCTTCCAATTTCACAAAAAGAAACCAACTCCTCTCAAAATATTCTCTGTAAAAACTTGAAGAAGAAGAAGGAGGATTCACCTAGGGTTTCAAGATAAGATTCCAATTCCTCCATTGAAGGCTAGCATTTGGACTCAAGGTATTATAGTTTTCATCCATGGATCCCTTTCTTCCATGGAGTTCCTAAATCTCTCTATTTCCAAAGGTAGAATTCCTCAATTGAGTTAGGGTTTTCTTCAACTATCATAGGTTCTTTTCATTACTGATTTTAATGATTGAATTATGATCTATTATCCATGAATTGATGATACATGTTGATTTTATGATGATTTACCCATGAACCCATGTAATCTCTATGTTTTCAAGTTATGAATCATATGATGTGGGATTTTAATCTTCAAGGAAGAGTTTTATGAAATTGAGCAAGTATTGGAAGCTTTACGGGATTTTATGATGAATTCCATATCTAACCCATGTTTTGTAAGAGTTTATGATTGACAGTGGGTTTTGGCCTCAAGCGGTAAATTATGGACTTACGCATTGTTTATAATATCTATGCAAATATTTTAAGGGTGGTTTGAGAGTAAAGTACATATAATGGTGTTGTGTTGTGGAAGGATATTCTCACTAAAACATATACTAGCATGATGTGAAAGCTTTTCTAACCTAGAAAGGATTCTTAGGTTTAAAGGCTTTCTCACCTAATTGAATCAAAGACAAGGAGCTATCTTAATGAAACTAGCTTGAATTGGGTGTCCAAGGGCAC
Source organism: Solanum piurae (assembly GCA_029582685.1). NCBI lineage: Eukaryota > Viridiplantae > Streptophyta > Magnoliopsida > Solanales > Solanaceae > Solanum > Solanum piurae. The sequence goes on along the minus strand of JAJOOO010002961.1, from coordinate 8,851 downwards.
CTTTTCATAAGTAATGAAGTCATGTAAGAAATGACTAATCCATGGGAATTTATGCTTAGCATCGGGTGGATATTGATAGTGAGATGGAAACTCTTGCATAGTAAAGGTTGGGTTTCCAAAGTAATCTCATGAGATGAAAGATCCCTCGTTAGTAGAGGCCGGGTTTCTAGCAACAATCTTCTTATTCCATAAATATGTGCCCTCATAGGTTGATTAGCTAGTTGATTCACTTAATATAGAAGTTCAATGTTTTCCTTCTGCTAGTAGGACACCTCTATTCAATGTGGGGTAGACACCAGATTTTATGTTTAAGCTCATATGGTCTCAATGTCGGTTAAGGATAATTCCCCAGAAGTAATAATGAACTAAGTTTAGTTCAAGAAGTATCGCATATGAGTTCCATGCTTTTCAACAAGAAGTTAGCTTGCATTGACCATTATTTATGACTTATGTTTTATAAATCTTTCATATGATGTTTAATTTGGTCAATTGCATGCCATGTAATTAAATGTCCCTTTCAGCATGATTTTAAATGTTTTATACATGGCTATCATACTTGGTACATTCTTTTTTACAAACTCATACTCTTGCCTATATTTTTCCCAAATGTAGGGTCTGATATTCAAGGTGTTCAGTTTCGTGGTTTGTGGTGATTTCATTGATTCTTGATATTTGGTGAGTCCTCATACTTCGAGGAAGGACATTGTTGTTTGAGTTTATTTCATGTATTTCTCTTTTGGACATGATTTATGGCCTAGGCCCAATTTTATTCTATTGTATTAGATGGCTACAATGAGACAAAAGTTTAGACTTCCGCTTTTCGTTTATAAAATGTTTTGGACTTGGACTACTATTTTAATCTTGTTGTTTTATTTCTTATGTTATGAGAGCTAACTGGCTTGTATGGAGTACTTTGGGTCCTATACACCATGTTATATCTAGGGGCTACCTTTCTGTCGTGACAAACTTGGTATCGGAGTACTAGATTTAGACTGGTCCTCGGATGTCTCATAAGCAACGTCTAGTAGAGTTTTGTTCATGAGTGTCAAGAACACCACATTAATGAATGAGTTTCTCCAAGATGATTAGGAAACTCCACTTCTTTCATTACTCTTCAGTCTTGCGATAGAGTTTAACTCTATAAGGTCTCTCTCCTAATTCTTATTTTTTTTTCCAGGATATGGCTACCCAAAGAGCTTATGCTAGACAGAATGTGAGGGAGAATGCGGAACAAGAAGCTCCTCAAGTTCTCATTGATCCTTTCACCGAGCAAGTATCCAATGCAGAGTTGAGGGCTACTTTTCATGTGTTGGATTAGGCCATGATGACCCAATCCAATAGGGAGGTTATGGTTCCCGCAGGCTCAAATGTGAATTTGGTAGCTTCAAGAGTAAGGTACTTCACAAGGATGAATTCGTTGGATTTTCATCGTTCTAAAGTTGAGAAAGATACTCAAGAGTTTATCGATGAGGTCTACAAGGATTTGATAATTATGGGAGTTACACCGGTGGAAAAGGAGGATTTGGCCGCTTACCAATTGAAAGGTATGCCTCAAATATTGTACAACCAATGGAAATAAGGGAGACTGGAAGATGCGTGTCCTCTTGATTGTGAAAAATTTAAGGCCGCATTTCTTGACAGGTGCTTGAGTTCATTATCCTTCGATAAGGGAGTATGAGTGTGTGGTAATATGCTTTAAAGTTCACTCAATTATCTAAATATTCTCCAACAATGGTTACAGATTCAAGGGCTAAGATGAGTAAGTTTGTATCAGGTGTGTCCGAGGATGTGGCTAATGAATTCCAAACTGCAATTCTCATTCATGATATGGATGTATCTCATCTCATGGTGCATGCACAACAAATTGAGGAAAAGAAACTCAAGGAAAAGTCTAGGGAGGCAAAAAAGACTAAGACCGATGATGGAAATTTCTCTAATACAATTCCAATGGACAAGGTCGCCCAAGATTTTGACAAATGTTTTCCAGTCAAGGTTCCTCCAATTCTCCTCCTAAGTTCAAACAAGATAGGATGTCTACCCGAAGACTCAAAATGGAAATGCTAGTGGATCTTCATTGCCTAAGCCTAATTGTACTAAGTGTGGAAGGAAGCACGATGGTAAGTGCCAAGCCAACACGGATGGGTATTTTTGTTGTGGTTAGAGTGGTCACAAACTGAGGGATTGACCAATGCTTATGGCTAAGGGAAGAGAGGGCAAGCAAGATACACCTAGTGGTTCGGGTTCCAATGCTCCTAAGCAAAACCACTTTTATACTCTTCAGACTCGAGGTGAAAAAGAAAGTTCTCTGAATATGGTCATTGGTATGTTAACATTTTTCCAACTTGATGCATATTCTTTACTCGATCCCGGTGCTACCCTCTCTTTTGTGACGTCATATGTGTCTATGAGGTTTGAAGTTCTTCTAGCTGTGTTGTTAGAACCTTTTTCTGTCTCTCCTCGTGTTGGTGATTCTATTGTAGCCAAGAGGTCTATAGAAAGTGTCCCATTTCTTTGTCCCATAGAGTTACTCTTGTTGACTTGGTAGAGCTTAATTTGTTAGACTTTGATGTTATCTTGGGTATGGATTGTCTGCACTCATGTTATGCGTTTATTGATTGTAGAACTTGTGTGGTCAAGTTTCAGTTCCCAAATGAGCCTATTCTAGAGTTCAAAGGGGGAAATTCTATGCCTAAGGGTCAGTTTGTTTCTCATCTTAAAGCTAGAAAGATGATTTCTAAGGGTTGCTTTTAATATATAGTAAGGGTGAAGGATGTAAATTCCAAAACCCCTTCTCTTGAGTTGGTCCCCGTTGTCAATGAGTTTTTGAAAGTGTTCCCGATGATTTACCTGGTATTCCTCCCGAGAGGGAAATAGACTTCGGAATTGACCTTCTCCTAGATACGCAACATATTTGTATTCCTACTTATTGTATGGCTCTGGGACAACTTAAAGAGTTGAAAGAACAGTTGAAAGATTTGTTGGATAAGGGTTTAATCCAACTGAGAATCCCTCCATAGATAGCTCTAGTTTTGTTTGTGAGAAAGAAGGATGGTTCTTTTCGTATGTGCATTGATTATCGACATTTGAACTAGGTGACCATCAAGAAAAAATATCTTCTCCTAAGGATAGATTACCTATTTGACAAACTTCAAGGGGCAAATTATTTCTCAAAAATTGATCTCCGATCGAGTTATCACCAATTAAGAGTGAAAAATTATGTCATTCCGAAGATGGCTTTTCAAACTTGGTATGGTCATTATGATTTTCTAGTAATGGTTTTTTATTGCCAAATGCTCCGATGGCTTTTATGGATTTGATTAATAGGGTGCTTAGACAATACCTTGACATGTTTGTCATTGTGTTCATTAATGATATTTTGATCCACTCAAGGAGTCACGATGAGCATATTGATCATTCGAGGATTGTTTTGCAAATTCTTAAGGACCAATAACTTTTGCAAAGTTTAGCAAATGTGAATTTTGGTTAAGGTCTGTAGCTTTCCTTCATCACATTGTTTTGAGTAAGGGTACTGAGGTAGATCCTAATAAGGTGGATGCGGTCAAGAGTTGGCCTAGACTTCTAACTCCCTCAGATATTACAAGTTTTTTGGGCTTTGCCGGTTTCTATATAATGTTTGTTGCGGGTTTCTCTTCAATTGCCTCCCCTTTGACGGCTTTGACTAAAAAAAAGGCCAAGTTCATCTGGTCGAAAGCATGTGAGAAGAGTTTTCAAGAGTTGAAGGATAGACTTAATTTTGCTCCGGTGTTGACCTTGTCGGAAGGAACAAATGGTTTTGTGGTTTAATGTGATGCTTCAAGAATTGGGCTAGGGTGTGTGCTAATGAAAAATGGTAAAGTTATTGCCTACGTCTCAAGGCAACTTAAAATCCATGAGAAGAATTATCCCACTCGCGACCGTGAGTTTGCGACATTCATTTTTGCTCTAAAGACTTGGAGACACTATTTGTATGGAGTACATGTAGATGTGTTAAATCACCACAAGAGTTATCAATATGTGTTTAATCAAAAAGATTTGAATCTTTGCCAAGGAAGGTGGCTTGAGTTATTGAAAGATTATGACATGAGTGTCCTTTATCACCTCGACAAACCTAATATGGTAGCAGATGCTCTTAGTCGGTTATCTATGGGTAGTGTTGCTCATATTGAAGAAGAAAAGAAAGAGTTGGTTCGAAATGTTCATAGAATGGCTCGGTTAGGTGTTCAACTAGTGGACTCCACCAAGGGTGGTTTTATTGTTCACAATGGCTCCGAATCATCTTTTGTGGAAGATGTGAAAGCCAAGCAAGGTCTTGATCCAATTTTGGTAGAATTGAAAGAGGCGATACTCATGAAATCCGTAGAGGCTTTCTCCCAAAGGGGAGATGGGGTACTCAGATACTAAGGTCAGTTATGTGTTCCAAATATTGATGGCTCAAGAGAATATATTTTGACAGAATCCCATAGTTCACGATATTCTATTCACCCGGGAGCAACCAAGATGTACCATGATTTATGGGAGGTCTACTGGTGGAATGGGATGAAGAATGATATTGCGGGATATGGGGCTATGTGTCCAAATTGCCAACAAGGGTAGGTTAAGCATCAGAAACTTGGAAGTTTGTCCCTAGATATTAGCATTCCTACATGGAAGTGGGAGGACTTGAATATGGACTTTATTGTTGGTTTACCTCGCACTCAGCGACAACATGACCCTATTTGGGTGATAGTAGATTGGACAATGAAATCAAGAGTTTCCTATTCGGTGGCAGACTATGCCAAGTTTTACTTGAGAGAAATGGTAATGTTGCATGGAGTGCCCTTGTTCATTATTTTCGATCGTCGTACCCAATTCACTTCTCAGTTTTGAAGTCATAAAAAAAGGGGCTTGGTACTAAGGTTAAGCTTAGAACGGCTTTTCATCCCCAATCTGATGGGCAAGCGGAGTGTACTATCTAAACTTTGGAATATATGTGAAGGGCTTGTGTGATCGATTTTAATGGAATTGGGGCGATCATTTCCCATTGATTGAGTTTGCTTACAATAAAAGTTATCACTTAAGTATCGATATGGCTCCATTTGAGGCCTTGTATGGTAGGAGGTGTAGATCTCTTATAGGATGGTTTGGCGTGGGTGAAGTTTCCCTAATAGGTCCCCAAATTGGTACAAGAATCCATGGAGAAAGTTTGTTTCATAAGGGAAAAGTTAAAAATGGCCCAAAGTCGATAGAAGTCTTATGTCGATGTGAGAAGAAGAGATCTACAATTTTATGTTAATGATTGGATTTATTTGAAAATCTCACGCATGAAGGGTGTGATGAGGTTTAGTAAAAAGGGGAAGCTTAGTCCCTGGTATGTAGGCCCATATCAGGTTTTGAGACGCAATGGTAGGGTTGCTTATGAGTTAGATTTGCCAAATGAGTTGGAAACAGTGCATCCTGTATTCTATGTCTCTATGCTTAAGAAGTGTGTTGGTGATCCGAAATCCATAACATCCCTAGAAGGGTTTGTAGTTGATGATAGTCTTTGTTATGAGCAAGTTCCGATAGAGATTCTAGACCGAAAAGTCAAGAAATTATGAAACAAGGAAATAGCTTCCATGAAGGTTTTGTGGAGGAATCAATTAGTTGACAGTGCTACATGGGAGGCTGAGGCCGATATGATGTCCCGATATCCTCATATCTTTCCTTCTACTCCTATTTTAGCTTGAGAAATTGAGTTCCTCTAAGGTTGTCCTTGTTTTGGGAGTCATGTGTTTTATGTGCTTCCATGTTTTCCTTATGTTCTACATGTTCATGAAAAACTTATGTTTTGAAAGAAAATGAGTTTATATGATTGATTATCCTCATGTTGTTGTGCATTGAGTATTAGTTGCCTATACACTTCATGAGATGAATTGATGAACATGCTTTGGATATGCTTTTTTTAGAGTCAATTACATATGAGCTCCATGATATTGTGTTGAGCATGCTTTTTCATGGAGAAGGTAGTTCTTCTTTGAACATGAGGAATGTTGAAATTTCATGCATATTGGGTTGCTAGATGTAGCTCCTACTTCTTTATGATGCATTTGAGTATGTTGAGCTTGGAGTTGATGTTTCCTCCTTATTTATCTGCATTGAATGCATAATGGGCTGATAGAGTTAGTTCACCCGTCCTATGATGTTTTGAGAATGTCCCGGCTTGGACTTCCTAGGTGCCATCCACAAGGGGAAAACCATGGACCGTAGGTGGGTCCGTGGGTTGGCTACCCTATCTAGTTGTATGAGGCCAAGAACTGGGGCCAGACTTACAAACCCTAGATCATACCACGGTTCGTGGCCACGGTTCATGGTTCGAGGCCCAATAAACAAGTTTCTAACCGAAAACCATGAGTGTGCAGGACAGACCATTGGTCCATCCATGGTCCGTCTGTGATGGGTCGTCGATGGCAGCTTTAAGTTATTTTTTAGGGGTAGTTGGGTCGTTTCCTAATTAATTAATTCCTATACTATGTCTTTTTGCCTATATTTAGAACCCCTATATAAGCTTTTCCAACCCCCAAATTAACCCATTTAATTCATTCTTCCAATTTCACAAAAAGAAAACAACTCCTCTCCAAATATTCTCTTTTTAGAAACTTGAAGAAGAAGAGGAAGGATTCACCTAGGGTTTCAAACTAAGGTTCCAATTCCTCCATTAAAGGGTAACATTTGGATTCAAGGTATGATAGCTTTAATCGATGGATCCCTTTCATTCGTGGAGTTCCTAAATCTCTCTATTTCGGAAGGTAAAATTCCCCAATTGAGTTAGGGTTTACTTCAATTATCATGGGTTCTATTAATTATTGATTTAAATGATTGAATAATGATCTCTTATGCATGAATTGATAATACATGATGAATTTATGATAATTTCCCCATGACCCATGTACTATGTTTTCAAGTTATGAATCATATGATGTGGAATTTTGATCTTCAAGGAAGAGTTTTATGAAATTGAGCATGTTATGCAATATTTACATGATTTTGATGATGAAATCCAAATCTAACCCATGTTTTGTAAGAGTTTATGATTGAAAGTGGGTTTTGACCTGAAGAGGCAAATTATGGACTTTTTTATTGTTTATGAAATCTATGAAAATGTTTTCAGGGTGCTTTGAAAGCAAAGTACCAATGATGATGTTGTGTTGTGAAAGGATATTTTCACTAAAACAAATACTAGCATGATGTGAAAGGTTTCCTCACATAGAAAGGATCCATTGGTTGAAAGATTTCCTCACTCAATTGAATCAAATAGAAGGAACTATATTAATGAAACTAGCTTGAATTGGTTGTCCAGGGGCACCTTTTAATGAGTAATGAAGTCAAGTAAAAAATGACTACTACTCAGGAATTTATGCTTAGCACTGAGTAGATATTGGTAGTGCCATGGAAGCTCTCCCATAGTAGAGGCCGGGTTCCCAAAGTAATTTCATGAGATGGAATGTAACACCCCTCAAAATGAAATAGGATAATTAGAGCTTCACATGCGTGTTAGTAGTTGATAAACTTGTATAAATGTTTGAAAATGATTTCATAGGTCAGTTTAGTTAAGTTTGAAGTCAAACGTCAAAGAGACGTTCAAGACGTTCGAAAACTAGTTGTTTCCGTTCTAGTGTGTGTTGCCTGTTTTTATGTGTTGTTTGGAGTCTAAAATCAGTGGAGGTGACCCTAGTGTCTTAATAAATGTTTTTGGGGTCAAAACGTTTGGGTACGACTCCCCGGGACAACCCTAAGGGTCCCCAAAAAGGACCCCAACGCTTGGCCAAACAAGCTGCCAGGGTAGCTTGAAGTTGTGCTTGGAGGGAGCATGTACGCGTCGCGGACTAGTTCCACCAAGGGCCAAAAGTTTTGGTCCGCGTCGCTGATGTATCGCGGACTCTTCTGTCTCAAAATTTAATTTCCAGAAACTTGCGGGAACACCTCTGCAGCGCGAACTTGTTTCCCGACGAAATCTGCGAAAATAAAACTCAAGTTTGACTTGTTTAAAAGGTCCAACTAAGTGAGGGGTACTTTGGGGAATTATTATAATCGATTATTCTACCTATTTTAGGGTATTTTAAGTGGGTTAAAACCCCAGGACCTAGAATAAGACCCCATTCTTCAAATTGAACCTTTCCTCTCAAATAAATTCTCTCTAGAACTCCATGGAAGCCATTGATGAAGCTTCAATCTAGGGGATGGGTTCCTACTGATTTCTCTTCAAATTCCTAAGGAAATTAATCACAAAGGTATGGGGATTTTATCTTTGATTCTCCTTTCAATCAAAGAACCAAATCAAAGTGATTTCAATGTTTTTCAAAAACACTAAAAGCCCCAATTTCAATTCTAATCTTGAGTTCTTGCATGAAAGTATTTCAAATGATGATTTATGTTACTATTGATGGTTTTAAGGTAAAAAACTCCATGAACCCTTGCATATCTTGAAACCTTAATTTTGGGTCTAAAGTAGGTCTATTGATTATGAGCTAATAATGTGATATTAATGTGTAGATTGTTATGGGATATTGATTTATGTATTGTTCTATATTAAAATATGAGGAATTGATGGTCAATTGTGTTACATTGGATGTTGGCCTTGAATGGGCAATTGTGATCTAAGGTTTATGATGATGATGAAGTTGTGAATAGATTATTGATTCTAGTACTTTATATATATAAATATATATATATGTTGTAGATGTTAGAATTGTAAGGTTTGATCCCTTTGAAAGTGGGGAGGTGTTTACTTTATAAGCATGTTGTGATCATGGCCTTGTAGGCAAAGTTGGATGGTTGTTGTTTTGAGTAATGTTGATTATGTGAAGTTAATGTGATATGATGTAAATTTGTGTAT
>JAJOOO010002960.1:0-32617 GCA_029582685.1 Solanum piurae | reverse complement strand
GTGTCACCTTCCGCCAACTTCACCTCCACCAAAGTTTCCCGTCAACTGTGGCATCGTCGCTTGGGTCACCCTCATCTGAAAATTCTAGACTTAGTACTAAATAAATTCACTTCCCTTTTCCACCAAAGAAAAGTTTCATTTTTGTAATTCGTGCTCATCAAATAAAGCTCATCGTTTTCCATTTCAACGACTCACTTTAAATAGTAATGCACCACTTCAAACTTTGTTTAGTGATTTATGGGGACCATCACCCATTTTATCAATTGATAAAAAGCTGTATTACTGCATTTTTGTTGATCATTACACCAAATACACTTGGTTGTATACAATCAAAAACAAAAGTGAAGTCGCTTCAATTTTTGCAAACTTTCATCCTTTAGTGGAAAAAATTTTCAAACACAAAATTGTCTCACTTTATACTAATGGAGGGGTGAATACACAAGTCTTAAACAGTACCTACAATGCCATGGCATTCAACATTTGATCTCCCCACCCTACACACCCCAATGAGTTGCAATCGCTGAACGACGACATCGTCACATTGTCGAAACAACTCGAACTCTTCTTAATGAAGCCTCACTACCATCTGAACTATGGTCCTTTGCCTGTCACCATGCTGTCTATCTCATAAATAGACTACTTGCACCTGGCCTGAATAATAATTCTCCTTATAAAAAATTGTTTGGCGAACCGCCAAAATACTCTTCGCTGAAAATTTTTGGTTGTCTCTGTTAACCATGGCTTAAGCCATATACAAAAAATAAATTTCAGCCTAGATCTACACCGTGTGTCTACTTAGGAGTTTCTCTTGTTCATCATGCCACCTCTGCTTTAATCCTGTGCACTCAAAACTTTTCGTCAGTCGTGATGTTCAATTTTGTGAAGATATTTTTCCTTTCACTCAAATGTTCTCACACTTGAAAAATAAGTTTTCCACGTTGTCGGTAAGGATATTCATCCGGAAGTCCAATTAAATTTGGACTCCAATCTTGTTCCAACTCTTCCGCCTCCTATTCCTATAACCCTACAAGTTCCTTCTCATTCAAACACTCCAGAGTCCATAATTGAAAGGCAACTACCAGCAGTCTCCACTTCATCAAGTATGATTCCTATCTCTTCCCAACCTCCTTCACTATTTAATGAAACAGTTCACAATACCTCTCAACCATTATACTATTCCCATCGGCCACCAATCAACCAACAGCTACCGCAACAGCCAACAATTATGTCACCAGATGCTGTCCCTCCACCATCCGGTGTAATCACAAGGTCCAAAAATAATATTTTCACACCAAAGAAAAAATTCAGCTTCTTGGTTCACCTCTCTCCCACTCCAAATACCTTTAAGCAAGCAGTTAAGCACATTGAATGGAAGAATGCAATGGATCTGTAATACGAAGCCTTAATGAAAATCCAATCTTGGGAACTAGTACCTAGGAACCCGATAAATAATGTTGTTGATTGTAAGTGGTTATTTCGCATTAAAAGGAAAGCTGATGGTTCCATTGACAGGTACAAGGCGCCATTAGTCGCAAAAGGTTTCACATAATGTCCAGGACTGGACTTTCATGAAACTTTTAGTCCGGTTATCAAACCAACCACCATCTTTCTATTGCAATTCAAAATAACTGGAAAGTGCAGCAGCTTGACGTGAATAATGCATTTTTGCAAGGTAACTTACAGGAGCAAGTATTCATGGCGCAGTCGAAAGGCTATGTCAACCCTGATTTTCCCAATCATGTCTGCCGTTTCCAAAAGGCCATTTATGGCCTAAAACAAGCTCCTCGTGCATGTATGAAGCTCTCAAATCTCACTTGACCAAAATTGGGTTTGTTAAGTCTAAATCAGATGCTTCTCTGTTTATTTTTACATCTGAAGCTGTCACGATGTATATTCTAGTGTATGTTGATGATATCCTCATTACTGGAAATTACCCAAACTTGGTCACACATGTAATCAACTCTCTGGCTTACAAGTTCTCCCTAAAGAACCTTGGTGAACTCAACTATTTTTTGGTGATCGAAGTCAAACATGTTCCAAATGGGATTGTCTTATTACAATCCAGATACATACTTGAGATTCTCTCAGATGTGGATATGGCCGACTGTAAAGGAGTTACGACACCCATGTGCTCAAGTTTACCACCGAAAGCAGCCGATGGTTCACCTCCTGCCGATGCAACCTTGTATCGACGCACCATTGGTAAATTGCAATACTTATCATTCACGCGTCCTGATATTGCCTTTGCAGTTAATAAACTATCACAGTTTATGCAATCCCCAAGTCTGGAGCATTGGAAAGCAGTAAAAAGGGTGCTTCGATACCTCAAGGCATCATCAACGTCGTGCCTGCAAATCTCTAGCCACTCTGATAGTAATCTGTATATGTACGCTGATGTTGATTGGGCAGGTGATCCCTGTGACAGAATATCCACATCTGGTTACATACTCTTCTTGGGACCAAATCCGATCTGTTGGTCCTCTAAAAAACAATCAGTTGCTCGGTCCTCTACTGAAGCAGAATACAAATCGGTAGCCAATGCACTCTCTGAACTTACTTGGGTACACAATCTGTTGACTGAATTACGATATCAAGTCTCGCAAACGCCAAGCATTTTTTGTGATAATATTGGTGTTTCATATCTCAGCAAGAACCCAGTCTTCCACACTAAGATGAAGCACATTGCAGTAGACTTTCACTACCTCTGCAACAGTGTGAACTTAGGTAGAGTGGTAGTCAAATATCTTCCTACCGGGGATCAAATTGCAGACACTCTCACAAAGCCGCTGCCCAAGCCTGCCTTCCTTCGGTGTTTATCCAAGTTAGGCATTGTTGCACCACACCTAATTTGAGGGGGTGTGTTGACATACTCACTAGTTTGTTAGTTTGTTATTAATTCTTATCAAGTTGTTAGAGTAGATTTAGATTAAGTTGTTAAAGTAGTTCCTTAGTTTTAGTCAACTTAGTTACGTATTAAGTTGTTAGAACAGTTCCTTAGAATTAGTCAAGTTAGTTACATCTTACTTGTATTTAAATTGATGTTACATTTAAATAAGATTCATTCAAGTTTGCTTTGATTCTCAATCTCTTTACTAATAACATGGAGATCACACATCTACTGTATTCAGATGATTCTCTTGTGTTCTGTAGTGCAGAAGTGTCACAAATTAGGCATCTGAGGGCAATGCTAACCATATTTGAAGCCATTTCAGGTCTACATGTGAACTGGCAGAAGAGTTGCCTGTTCCCAGTTAATCAAGTCAATAATATGCAAGGCCTAGCCGACAACCTGGGCTGCCAAGTTGCTTTTCTTCCCACCAAATACTTGGGGATGCCCTTGGGAGCCAAGAACAAAGAACTGGAAGTATGGAGTGAAGTCTTGGAGAGAAGTGAAAGGAAGCTGACAAGATGTAAGAGTCAATATTTATCTCTGGGAGGTAGAGTGACTCTCATAAAATCAGTTCTGGATGCCCTCCCAACTTATATGCTAAGTCTTTCTCCACTACCAAAAAGTATTGGAAAGAAACTCAACAAGTTGAGAAGAGTGTTCCTCTGGCAAGGGAACAAAGAGAAGCAAGGATACAACCTGGTTAAATGGGAAGAGGTGATAATGAGCAAAGCACAAGGAGGTCTGGGCATTAAGAATTTAAGTATTCAGAACACTAGTTTGCTACAAAAATGGTTGTGGAGATTCTGTTGCGAAGATACATCATTATGGAGGAGGTTCATAGCTGAGAAATATGACCTACAGAGTAATTGGATAACTGGAGAGGTGAATGGTACTTTTGGGTGCTCAGTATGGAAAACTATTAGGAGAATGTGGACTGACTTCAATGCGCAGGTGACTTTCAGAGTGGGGAATGGCCTGAAGATCAGTTTCTGGAATGAGATCTGGTTAGGCGATGTGAAAATGAGGATACTCTTTCCTGACTTGTACATTATTGGCCTACAACAGAATGACACTATAGCGCAGATGTGGAGTCCTCAAAGCTGGTACCGTATGTTTAGAAGGGCTCTAAATGATTGGGAGGTTGAAAGAGTAGCAGACTTACTTCAGGCCTTGAACCTGTTTCTTTTGCATCAATGCAGAGTCCGACAAACCAGTTTGGAAATTGCATAGTAGGGGAGTTTTTACAGTAAAGTCTTGTTACTGGGAAAGGAACACCAACCACTCTTTGACAACAGTTTGTCCCTGGAAATTAATATGGAAGATTAAGATCCCTTTAAAAGTTGCTTGCTTCACTTGGTTGGTAATTAGAAGAGCTTTTCTAACCTACAAAGTGCTACAAAGAAGAGGTATACAGATCTGCTCAAGGTGCTATATGTGTGAACAAGAGGCTGAAGTAAATGGCCTTTTATTTTTGCATTGCAGGATGGCTACAGATCTGTGGAACATGTTCATTTGTATACTCGGGGTTAATTGGACAATGCCCAGAACCGCTTTTTAGGTACTAACACACTGGCAAGGAATTGGGAAGAGAGGATCAAAGGAAGATTGGTGGAAAATTGTACCTGCTTGCATTTGGTGGACACTATGGAAAGAATGGAATGGAAGGTGCTTTGAAGGGAGGACTAGCAGTTCCCAGATGATCAAGATGAGATGCCTTAGTCTTTTGTTTTTTTGGTGTAAGCAAGATTTAGTGGGGGAAGTAGATAGTTTAGTGGAGTTTATAGGCCAATTGTAAATTTTTGAAAATTTGTTTTTGGATTTGAGTATGATGGCACTCCCTGGGGGTTTGTAAATCCCTCCTCATCATCTCTTGATGAGTTCTTTTGTGTGAATACAAAGTTACCTATTTCAAAAAAAAGAAGAAGTTTATGTCACTCTACAATGGATGAAGAGATGGTTTGTTGACTAAGTTTCTCTTTCACAAAAAGCACCTGGAACATAATTGCCTTCCCTTTTTCATTAAATTGTCCTGAGTTAGTACTGCTTGCGTGGCTACAAACCAGGTGAAACAAGCCACCTTGTGATTTATTTAACTTTCCATATCATCTTCCAAGGCCATCGTAAGAGCATTGCAGCTGGCCTATCAAGGTGTCTGTAAGCTGATTTTACTGTGAATTTCCAATTTTTTGCCCTCAACCATCGTAGCCTGTCTTCATTTGTGTTAAGGTTATTGGCTTGCACCAATGAATTATAGAAATCTGTTAGGTTGTCTATCTCCCAGTCATTCAACATTCTCCTGAAAGAGAGGGTCCATCCTTGGTTGTCCCTGACATCTGCTACTGCTGCCTCCTTCTGTTGGTTCAAATTATAGATCACAGGGTACAGCTGTTTCAAGGGGTATTGACCAACCCACACATCATTCCAGAATGATATCCTCCTTCCGTTTCCTATTTCAATTCTTGAATTTCCCCATACTTTAGGCCACTGGCTCCTGATTGTTTTCCATAGACCTACCCCATAAGGACTTCTAGCTTCCTTAGTGATTCATACAGTCCAAACTTTGGTTTTTACATAAGCAGTTCTGGAGATATGACGACTCAAACCCAGAATGATATCCTCCTTCCGTTTCCTATTTCAATTCTTGAATTTCCCCATAGTTTAGGCCACTGGCTCCCGATTGTTTTCCATAGACCTACCCCATAAGGACTTCTAGCTTCCTTAGTGATCCATACAGTCCAAACTTTGGTGTTTACATAAGCAGTTCTGGAGATATGACGACTCAAACAACTAAAAAGCATCAGTTCCAAAAAATAATTGAGTTGATGAACCAAGAACCTGGGGACGATTGTGAAAATGCCATGAGAAACACTAAAAGGAGAAGGAACACAAACTGATCGTAAAAGAAACAAAGCAGACGTGCAATTAGTCGAATCTTTTGAGACTGCTATATGGCCTATCGAGGATGCTGAACCTCTAAATATTAGTCTCAAGTCGAGGAGATAGATGGGGAGATGGATGAATCTTATTGTGTTCGTCAGAATGTGATTAAATTGAGCAAGAAATTTGGGATTGATATTCATGGTTGCTAATGGATGTTTTGGCCCTCTTCATGAATATTGATAGCAAACAAGTAAACAGGAGTCAGAGCCTGTGGTTACGGCAACTCCATGAAAAAAACCCTACAAGAATTGAAAGGTTTGGTCATTGATATGAAGAAACTCAAAAGCATAGGGGCAAGGAACTGAGGAAGGAAGATTTAATTGGAAAATAATGAATGTCAAAATAATATCTTGGAACCTGAGGGGGTTAAATGTCAGGGCAAAGAGAATGGTTAATAGTTTGATCCTTAAATGGAAAGCAAATGTCTTCTGCTTTCTGGAAACAAAACTAGAAAATATTTGGGAGCAATCAAACAACGTGGGAAATGTGGGAGTTAAGTACATTAGCAATTAGAGGTTAGTGGAATTAGGTGAGGCATTCTAATGATGTGGGATAGCAACATATAGGAGGGCAATGGGTCCTATACTCTTGACATGCAATTTTGGATAAAATTTAGGACTTCAAATGGCATATGACAGGGGTTTATGCTCCAAATTGTAACAGTGAAGGCCAAGAAGTTTGGTGCTACAAGGGGCTTACTCACATTTCACAGGGACTTGGGTGATTGGTGATGATTTCAATATTGTTAGATCTACCTCTGGAAAGAGGAATTGTAGCAGAAGCACTAGGTACATGAATGAATTCGATAACTTTATTGAAGACTAGGAGATGTTTGATCCTTAACTGGTAGGGGAAGCTATATGTGGACTAGGAAACTTGTTTGGAAACATTTTCCCCTATTGATTGGTTCTTCTTCTTTTGTGGAATGGAATGATATGTTCAACAATATCAAACAAGAGATGCTCCATAGAATCAGTTCTGACCATACTCCAATTGTGTTACAATATGGTAGATGGGAGCACACAAAATCTTACTTCAAGTTTGAAATTTGGTGGTTGGAAACTGAATTTCTTAGTGATAGAGTCAAAGATTTGGTGGACATCTTTTGTTATAGAAGGGACGCCAAATTATATCTTAGCCACTAAACTTAAAGCTTTGAAAGAGAAATTGAAAGAATGGAGCTCAAGCACATATGTGAATTTGGAGATGGGGAAAATTTTGATTTCCGAACCAAATTACAGAACTGGTTGAATACAACAACAAAGATGCTTGAATGAGGAAGAGGTTACCAGAAAAGCAGACCTGCTATGGAATTTGAAGATTACGCTAAAGATGAAGAAATAACTTGGAAGCAAAGGTCCAGAACACCGTGGCTAAAACAAGGGAATAGAAATACGAAGTTCTTCCAAAGAATAGTCGATGTTCATATGAGGAACAAGTATATTGACCTGTTGGTGGTGGAAGGGGAGACTATTGTGGAGACAACTGATATCAAAAGGGAGCTCATTACATTTTATGAGAAGCTATACTCTGACACTGCGGAGTGGAGACCATGTTGTAACATGAACAATTGCCCTTCAGTCACTACAGAGGAACAAGAAGAATTACAGAAGCCTATCGAGAAGAAGGAAGCCTGGAATGTCTTAAGTTATGTGTAACAGATAAAACTCCTAAACCAGATGGATATACTATGGTTCTTTTTAATCAAATGTTGGAAAGTAGTAAACACAGATATAATGGCAACTGTGTTGAATTTATACTCTCAAGAGGTGTTTGAAAAAAGTTCCAATGCCACTTATGTGGCTTTGATTCCTAAAAAAGAATGGAGCTAGAGATTTGAGGGACCTTAGAGGTATTTACAAGTTGATCTCCAAGATCTTCACTGAAACACTTAGAAAGTTCTGTATAAATTGGTAGATTCATAAAGGGAAGGCAAAATTACCTATGACTAAAACAGTTAATGAAGTATAGACTTCAGAAAGAAGGAAGGGAAACCAGGCATCATGTGCAAGTTATGCATCGAGAAAGTCTATGACCATGCTAGCTGAAAGTTTTTGTTGGGAATATTGCTTAAGATGGGGTTTGGAAGCAAATGGCTTAGATGGACGAAATTTCTCAAAGCACTGTCAAATTATAGGAAAGAGGGCTTCTGGAAGACAAGAGGGGTGAATAACCCTTATGATACCAGTCTGTGGAGATCCATAAGAAACCTGTGGCTAGGTTTTTTGAGAAAAACTGAGCTTCAATGTGAGGAAGATATTTTTCTGAAGGAAGATATTTTCCTGGGAGGATAATTGGTGGGGTATTGGAAGCCTCAAACAGCTATGTCGTGACATCTATAACTTGAACCAACTATAGGGTCTACACTGAATGAAGTATGGTCCACACAAGGGTGGAACCAGACTTTTTGAAGGCTGATGCATGATTTAGAAATGAACAGATTAACAAACCTTTTTAGCACCTTGGAACAGTGCAAGGGACTGCAGGAAGGCAAGACACTCTCAAATGGAAAACTCATAATAAAGGTGTTATGAATCTTTAGGGAAGAATCGATTCACAGGGCGATATATAAATCAACTCATTAAAGGGAGGCTGAACCTTGGAACAGTGCAAGGGACTGAAGGAAGGCAAGACACTCTCAAATGGAAAACTCATAATAAAGGTGTTATGAAACTTTAGGGAAGGATCGATTCACAGGGCGATATATAAATCAGCTCATTAAAGGGAGGCTGAAACCTTAGAGTTCATTAAAAGAGAGAACTCCGATCTCTTTAGCTCTTCAAAGGGAGACTGAAACCTTAGAGTTCAATGGAAGAGAAAACTCTAATCTCTTGCTTTTTGCTGAAAAAAATGACTTACTGTTTTATTCATCAAAATCCCCTTTAAATAAGAGTCTTATTACATCTTATTACATCAATAGGAAATCTAATTCTTATGAAAGTAGGAGTCCTAAATCCTATTCGAAACTAATAAATATTGTGAGAAATATATGAGAAAAATATTATTGAATTGTGTATCTAAATTGTTACATTGAGACCCTATTTATAGATAATACATTGGAATCCTTTTCTAACTAGGATTCATATTCCTATTCTTCTTCCTATTCTTATTCCTATTCTAAGTTGGAATATATATACTTATTTCTATTCTAACACTCCCCCTCAAGCTGGTGCATACAAATCATATGTACCTAGCTTGTTACAGATGTAATTGATACGAGGGCATGTGAGGGACTTGGTGAAGATATCTGCAAGCTGATCATTTGACTTCACAAATTTCGTAACAATATCTCTTGAGAGTATCTTTTCTTTGACAAAGTGACGGTCAATCTCAATGTGCTTAGTCCTTTCATGAAACACTGGATTTGATGCGATATGAAGAGCTGCTTGATTGTCAAACACAAGTTCCATCTGATCAATTTCGCCAAATTTTAGTTCTCCCAGCAACTGTTTGATCCAAACTAGCTCACAAGTTGCTACTGCCATTGCTCGATATTCTGATTCTGCACTAGATCGAGCAACCACACTTTGTTTCTTACTCTTCCACGACACCAAATTACCTCATACTAAAACATAATATCCGGATGTCGAACGTCTATCGGAGGGTGATCCTGCCCAATTAGCGTCTGTATATCCAATGATATGCTCGTGACCTTGATCCTCATAGAGTAGTCCTTTACCGAGAGCTGACTTTATATATCGCAGGATACGAACAACTGCTTCCCAATGACTATTACAAGGGGAAGTCATAAACTGACTTACAACACTCACGGGAAAAGAGATGTCAGGTCTAGTTACTGTGAGATAATTCAATTTTCCAACGAGCCGCCTATACCTTTCAGGATTACTAAGTGGCTCCTTCTGTCCTGGAAGGAGTTTAACATTCAGATTCATAGGAGTGTCAATAGGTCTACATCCCATCATTCTCATCTCCTCAAGAATGGCTAAGGCATACTTGCGTTGAGAAATAACAATACCTGATCTAGACTGAGCAACCTCAATACCTAGAAAATACTTCAATCTGCCAAGGTCTTTAGTCTGGAAGTGCTTAAAGAGATGTTGCTTCAATTTGGTGATACCATCTTGATCATTACTAGTGATAACAATATCATCAACGTACACAACCAAATAGATACACCGATTTGGTGCAGAATGTCGATAAAACACAGAGTGATCAACTCCACTACGAGTCATGCCAAACTGTTGCATAACTGTGCTGAACTTCCCAAACCAAGCTCTAGGAGACTGCTACAGACCATAGAGTGACCTACGCAATCGACATACAAGGCTACTAGACTCCCCCTGAGCAACAAAACCAGGTGGTTGCTCCATATAGACTTCCTCCTCAAGATCACCATGCAGAAAAGCATTCTTAATGTCTAACTGATGAAGAGGCCAACGACGAACGACAACCATAGATAGAAAAAGACGGACATATGCTATTTTAGCCACAGGAGCGAAGGTGTCACTATTATCTAGCCCAAATATCTGAGAATACCCTTTGGCAACAAGGCGAGCCTTAAGTCGATTAACCTGACCGTCTGGACCAATTTTGACTGCATAAACCCAACGACAACCAATAGTAGATTTACCTGCAGGAAGAGAGACAAGCTCCCAAGTACCACTCTTATGCAAAGCAGACATCTCATCAACCATAGCCTGCCTCCATCCAGAATGAGAAACTGCTTCACCTGTAGTCTTAGGAATGGAAATAGAGGACAAAGACGATACAAAGGCATAATGGGGTGATGATAGACGATGATAACTCAAGAAGGTATAATGAGGGTTAGTATTTCGAGTGGATCGTATACCTTTTTAAAGTGCAAGCGGTTGGCTAGGAGGAGGCAAGTCCGCAGTAGTAGGGTCTGGCGCATGACATGAATCATCTGGGACTAGCGGTGGACGCGGACGGCGATGATATGTTAGGAGTGGTGGCACTATAACTGGAGATGTAGAAGTAACCGTAGATTCCTCAAAAGTTGGTACAGGTAAAATCTGAGGTATGGGTAAGACCATAGATACATCAGGATGATCAGAAGACGTGTAGTAAGGCTGAGCTCAAAGAATGTAACATTAGCGGACATAAGGTATCGATGAAGATCATGTGAATAACAACGATACCCTTTTTGAACTCGAGAGTAACCAAGAAAGACACATTTGAGGGCACGAGGGGCTAATTTATCTTTCCCTGGGATAAGTTATGAGCAAAGCATGTGCTCCCAAAGACACGAGGAGGGATAGGATAGAGATGTGACTCAGGAAACAGTATGGAATGTGGAACCTGATTCTGAATAGAAGATGAGGGCATTCTATTTATTAAATAACAAGACGTAAGAACTGCATCTCCCCAAAAACGTAGCGGAACATGGGATTCAAGGAGAAGAGTACGAGCCTATTTTTCCTTTCTGCTACACCGTTCTGTTGAGGGGTGTATGGACAGGTAGTCTGGTGAATAATGCCTTGGTGAGTCATAAACTCCTAAAATTGGGAGGATAAGTATTCTAAGGCATTATCACTACGAAAAGAACGAATAGAAACACCAAATTGATTTTGTATTTCAACAAAGAAACTTTTGAATATAGAAAATAACTCAGAACGATCTTTCATTAAGAAAATACAAGTACATCTTGAATAATCATCAATGAAACTAACAAAATAACGAAATTCTAAGGTGGAACTGACTCTACTAGGACCCCAAATATCAAAATGAACTAATGAAAAAATAGACTCTGAACGACCCTCAGTACTACGTGAAAATGTAGCACGAGTGTGTTTCCCAAGTTGACACGACTCACAATCTAATTTGGATAAACTAGACAAACTAGGCACCATCTTTTGCAGTTTGGATAGACTTGGATGTCCCAAACGTTTGTGAATTAGATCTGGGGAATCTGTAACGGAGCATGCTTTCAAGGAATTTGAAGAGGCAAGATAGTAAAGGCCTTGTGATTCATGTCCTGTTCCAATCGTCTGTCCCGTACTGTGGTCCTGCATGAGAAAAAAGTCATCAAAAAAAGTTATGCTACAATGTAGAGCCTTCGTCAAACGACTAACAGATGCTAGATTAAAAGGAGAACCAGAGACATAAAGAACAGAGTCTAGAGTCTAGAGTGACAGAAGATAGGGGTTTGGCTTTTCCAACCCCTTTTGGTTTTGTTTGGATCCCATTGGCTAAAGTAATAGCAGGAAGAGATTGTGAATAAACAATATTGGACAAAAGTGATTTATTACCAAGATATGATCAGAAGTCCATGACCCATGATCCAAGAGTACTAGACTGTGACACACAAGAGCAAAAGAATTACCCGCAACAGAAACATCAGGTTGTGCAACCGAAACTACTTGTGGAGACGTTTGTTTATTTGCATGATACTGAAGGAACTCATCATATTCTGTCTGAGCAATATGAGCATTATTGGATGGTTGATTAGGTTGAGCACCATATGCTACTGGTGGATATGTCTGTTTACTTGCGCGATTTCGAAGGAACTCATTATATTCCTTAAGAACAATAGGATCATAACTGGGTGGTGGACCATGCAAAATATAACATATATCACGAGTGTGTCCAGGTTTATGACAATGACTACACTTGGATCGAGGTTTCCCAAAACGCCCTCCCCCTCACCGATTCTCCATAGACTGGTATGTACGCTTTTCTATGGTTTGAGATGCGAGAATAGATGAGTCAACAATGGGTGATGAAACTTCTTTGTGACTGGGAGGTGCAGCAAGACGAAGCAGACGAGAGAATAATTCATCAATTGAGGGAACTGTAGGACTGGCTAGAATCTGGTCACGCACAGAGTTATGGTCAGTAGGAAGTCCAACAAGTGTAAGAACTAGAAACGATGTCTGCCTTTGCTCTTGTTGCTTTTCCATGTTTGTAGTGATAGGCATCAACGTTTCAAATTCCTCCATGACTGCCTGTACTTGTCCCAAGTAAGTAGACATATCAGATTCTTGTTTCTTTAAGTTGGTCATCCGAGATATCACATCATAGAATCGAGATATGTCATTAGTGTATAAAGCACGTGCCTTTTCCAAACTAAATAACATGTCTGGACTGGGTGAAACAAGGGCATCAACTTAGAATCAATAGAGCGCCAAAGGAGACTACATAATTGGGCATCCACTTTCTCCCATTGTAATTTGGCTTTTGCACCTTCGTCACTAGACTTTGTCTTTTCATCTACCGCGCAAGCATTGTTTGTTAAGTGATCTTGAACACCTTGACCCTTGCCACAATTCAACTGAAAAAGCCCAAGCTAAATAGTTTGAACTTCCCATTAATGGTTCTGAAGTGATTGTAAGGCTTGAACTTCCAATCCCCATATTTTTGGAGCCAAAAACATCACATCCGAAAGACATTTTTCGAAATTTGACTTGAAAAGAGTAAGAAACTCGCTGGAAACTGCCGGAATTTGCCCACAAGAGGCCTGGAAATTCTGATTTCGCCAGGAACTTGTCGGAAACTGCCTGAAAATCACCGGAACCCTAATTTCGGTGATCGGATCTGGAGAAAACTGAATGGGTTCTGGTCGGAAATACTGGACGACCCCAACAGAAGAAAACAACTCGAAAAAAGATGACCGGAGCAGCACTCACGCGCCAGCGCGTGACCAGATCTCGCCGGAAAACTTCCACCTTCAAACGGCAGGTGGAGGCGCGTGAGGGGCTGTTTTCCGGTGAATCTAATTGGGGTTCGGTCGCCTGAGCTTCCCGAGCCTTGTGATGGTGTTGTCTTTTGCACAACACCTTCAGAACGAAAGATGACACAAATCAGTTCCAACAGTCGTCGCCGGAATTTGACACGGTGACTTGAAGTTTCTCACCAATGCTCTGATACCATGTGAGAAATACATGGGAAAAATATTATTGAATTGTGTATCTAAATTGTTACATTGAGACCCTATTTATAAATAATACATTGGAATCCTTTTCTAACTAGGATTCCTATTCCTATTCTTCTTCCTATTCTTATTCCTATTCTAAGTAGGAATATATATACTTATTTCTATTCTAACAACTATAACTTAACGTTATTCTAATGAAGCTATGAAACATAAAACCCTATTCTAGAATAATAAATAAAGCTACTTAAATTATAGATAAATAATAAATAAATCTACTTAAAAAATATAATCAAATACTTGATTAATTGACTTCCTCGCATCCACAACAAAAGGGTTTTACGTGGTGAGCTCTCAGTTATTTGTTTTGGGAACTTGCATGGAAAGTAAAGGTATCATACCAAGTGGCAGTTTTCACTTGGTTGGTTTTGAGGGAAGTTGTTCTTTCTCCGGGATAAACTAGGAAAAGAGAATTCCAACTTTGTTCAAGATGTTATTTATGTGGAAAAAATGCGGAGACAATTAGCCATCTGATTCTACATTGCAAAATGACCAGCCAGTTACGGGATTTGTTCATCAATCTCAGAGGTATCAGGTGGGCAATGCTAGGAAAACATTTGAAGTCTTGACAAAATGAAACAGAGGGTAAAATGCAACACAAACAAAGACAGATGGGAAATTTCCCCAACAACAATTTGATGGACAATATGAAAGAAAAAGAACTCAAAGACTTTGAAGATACAAGCAACCCCTTGCAAAGATGCAAAATGAATTGTATTCTTCGATTTTGTTTGGTTCAAGTAAGAATATATGGATGATCCAGTTTTAATTATCGACATTCTAGGTTCCTTGTAAGAAGAGCAGGGAGTTCTTAGTCTTTAGTTTTTACTTTTGTTTGGATCCTCTGATGTAACTCTCATTTTGGTTTCCAGCACATTTTTGTGCTGGTTATTTATATATAGATTTATTACCTTCTAAAAGATAAGTATTGAACTGTTGATGGATTTATTGGACAGTTGATGTGTATGTCATCTTACATATATAACTATAAGAGCCTGATGTGTATGCTTTAGATTTTGCATTGCACGTTACTCCTATTAGTATTTGAAACTACAGTGAGTGATTTTATGAGTTATGATGTTTAATGAGTATCATCTTCAGAATCTGTGAAATGGGTGATCTTTATTCCTTCTACTTCTTTTTGTGTAGATTGGGGCTGAACAGAAAAGTACACATAGAAATACGGTGCCATGTTCCCTTAAATTTTCAAATCATTCATGTCTAACAAGGGACTAATTTTTCTATCTTTGTAAATGAATATGGTTTGAAGTTGTTTCTCGGTTTTGTAACCAACTCCAGGAACAAACAATCTTTTGGTCCTGATCGGACCTACTTCATCGGGTTAAAGAAAAATCAGATCCAAACATTTGTTGTCCAAACAAAAACCAACCAAACAAAGATAACTGTTTTTCAAGCCAAGAACCAAGTATCTGTATTACTGTGTTAAACACAATGTTGCTGTCCCCATACATGCAACAACTTGTAGGGATCCTATCGATCTAAAATTACGATGTTAATGCATTCCTGTTTGCGAATGAGCAGAAAATGATAAATGGATTTGTTACATCTGTTCAGGTTCGGGATTTTACCCACCACCCATTTGCTGAGAGAGAACTAATGTTGATAAAGATTGCTGTGAATGCTGCAGCACGTCGCAATGTTCTTGATATTGCCAGCATCTTCAGAGCAAAAGCTGTTGATGTGTCTGACCATACTATAACTCTTGAGGTGAAATTCCTTTACACTAGTATTTTGAATGTGTTCTCTGGACTTAGTTTACAGGCTGTCTTTGGTACTGGGTGTACGATATGCCTATTGGGTTAATGCAAGAAACATTGTGTATTTAAATTTGTGATATTTAAGTTTGTTTTTTCAAGTGCTCCTGCTTCATCCTCCATTTCCCCACTTTGTTTGTAAGTGGAAATACTTCATTCATAGCTGATGCTCGCATCACTTGCATAAGGTTTTGCACTTCAATGAAGAAATTGGCATGGACCAGCTATTGCTTTTATGAACATGCAATCATTCACCATTTCCATTTTGATCCCTCAGATTACCGTGGATCATGATAAATCAGTTTTTTGGTTCTTTATGTTGTACGGAGTAACACTCTTAAGCGTTGTCCTGAAGAAGAAAATAATTTGTATGAGCTTTATCTGCACTTCAATTGTAATTAATGGACCAACCTGGCAGCCCTTTACTTTTATCTAATATGGATGAAGCTTCGCTAGGCCATTTTAATGAGCTATTGTTTTCTTGCTTTGGTCAGCTTACAGGAGATTTGCATAAGATGGTTGCTTTACAGCGGCTACTAGAGCCTTATGGTATTTGTGAGGTCAGTTACCTATTGCACTCCTGTTATTCGATATCAAAATTATTATCCAGTAATATGCAGTGCTGCTGCTAGCCCAAAAATGAGGTTGTAAGAAGGGCTCCGAAGTCTAGGGATTGTGATACAAAGGGATTAAGGGTCACTATAATGGCTAGGCTTTACTACAGCGTTTCAGTCATTTGTTTGGTTCATGAGATTAAGAGAACATGTATCAAATTATGCATTGTTCATGAAATGAAGTCTATAAGTATGAACCTTTGTGAAGAGATGCTGTTGACCTAAATGTATTGCATAATATGTACATTCTTCTTCAGGAGATTTTCGACACCAATGTGAAATATGAATTTTTGCATTAAATTGAGCAAAAATAAGGTAGTAAGACATTGAATAAGCACCAGAAGGGGACCAAAACAAAAAAGGAAAAAGGATAGTGGGAAGCATGAGGGGAGGGGGAGGATGGAGATGTGAGAGATAATCTGGTCATCGTATGGTGTGGCTTTGCAGATGCTAAACTATTAGCTCAAGAAAGGGAAATGCATTAAATCGAGTTTAATGTTATACTAATGAGTAAATTTCAGTTCACAACCCATAGGGAAGATGATATTATATTCCTTATTTAACCTACCAAATGAGCAGCTATGACTAAAAGTTCACGTAGTGGCTAAAATAGAGCTCTATGTTCATGAGGCCAATATGAAAACTTTAATTTTCCTTTGCAATTTCCATTATGGTTGTGTTTTTTGAGGCTGATCTTCCTGTCCTGATTATTCTACCAGGTAGCGCGAACAGGACGCCTGGCACTGGTACGTGAATCAGGTGTGGATTCAAAGTACCTACGAGGATATTCTTACCCTTTGTAGTCTAAAATCCTTGAGCTTGAGGAAAATGCCTGCTCTTAGTGTAAACGTGTGTGAACATGGATGGCTGAATTAAGTTGCATAATACAGAAATGGCCTCCATGTGCGACTCTGCAGCTTTCAGATCAAGTTCGCTTTCATAACAGTACATGCTCTTCAATTGTTTTAGCTTAGTTGCAAGGTTTTTTTTTCTTCAATAAAACGAATAGGGTACAGTTAAACCAGTACATAGACCTGTCTTTGATAACTTTCTTGTGAACAAAGAATCATTATCTTTGAGGTACAATGATTTTTCAGCACTTTCATCTTTTTTTTTTTTTTTGCGCATCTCTCTTATTCTTTAGCAATGATGTTTCTTCAATAAACTTTGCTGAACATGATTAACATTGCTATTTTCCCAGAAATGAGCAAAATGTGACTTTAGCCATATTGACTTTTGAATTTGAAGGTGATATGAAACATTTTGATTGTTCATCTCTTATTCTTTTTTCTCTTATTTATGATGTTTGTCTTCAGCTACTCTTTCTATTGTTGCTTGTTTTATCAGCCTTTACATTAGGTGAACAATTTTACCATTTGACATTTGAGAAGGCTGAATTTGTCGAGGACAACATTTTAGGTCCTATATGGTTGTTCCACTACGACCAAATGGTTGTGGAGTGTTGCTCCCAATTGCACACGCAAGTGTACGTGGTTGCACAAGTAATAAAGTGGCTCTTTCATAGCTGGATTATCGAACTCAAATAACTTATCAATTAAACTATTTTACTAAATTATACTAGTCTAATTTTTTATTTAAGGGTGCCAGAAGAGTTCGATTTATATTTGTAACTAACAATACAAGAATTAAATAATAAAATTATCTTACAATGATGGGGGCAATTCCAAGGCTATAGCTTAATTTAGGAATTCATGCTTCACAAATCTTTTTCGGATTTCAAATGGTCATCAAACTACTGATTTACAAGATTAATTTGATGATCATGATCTTTCGATCTCTAATTACCTACCCCAGTTGAGTGGGATATACATAATCAACAGTTGAACATTTATTTTTCATCCGGTTTCATAACCAAGCATGGTATTTTGTGGGTGTCAATCCTAAACACAAATTAATTCAAGTGATATGCAAAAAAAAATCATGTTCCTTGTATTCCATGTTCTATCTCTCTATTCTTCTCTCGAGTTCAAAAGTAAACAAGATATTTATTTTAATGGTGGCCTAGCATCAAAATACTAAATCAAGAATACAAGAATACTTTATAAAAATAACTAACTTCATCCAAAGAAATCAATGTTTAACAATCGTTCGTAGTCGTAGCCCCAGAACAAGGGTCTTTAGCTACTAATGTCTAATAAAAGAAGAAGAACCCCAATGGTGAATTCTATTCCTTGCCCCATATGCTAAAAAATATGATGGATCCCCTTCAAAAGAGGCATAATGTTCTATTTATAGGGTTCGAAAAATAATCGTTCTTCCTTCTTGGATTTGGAATCCTAAAATCTAGGATTTTTTGCTGGAGCTTTCGTGGGGCAGCGCGCCACCATAGCGCCAAACCTGTGCTTCATCAGTTTGGGAGGGGAAAATGGGTCAATTCATGAAACTTTTCAAAAAAACCGATCGGGTCATTACATTATCCACCACTAAAAGTCATGTTCTTCCTCGAACCTAAAACAAAAGAAAGTACATGAAGCTTAAAAAATCTGAGGGTATCTGGCATGCATATCTGACTCAGTCTCCCAAGTCGCCTCACCGATTGTACAATGTTTCCACTGCACCTTCACTGAAACAATCTCTTTGATCCTAAGCTTCCAAACTTGCCTATCCAAAATGGCTATAGGCTTCTCCTCAAAAGATAAATCTGGACCCAACTCAACTGAATTAAGGGAAACTATATGGGACTCATCTGGCACATACTTCCGAAGCATGGAGACATGAAACACGGGGTGCACAACTGACAAGCTAGGTGGCAACGCCAACTTATAGGCCACCTCTCCCACACGACTCAAAATCTCAAAGGGTCCGATGAATCTAGGGGTAAGCTTGCCCTTTTTTTCAAACCTTGTTACACCCTTCATGGGTGACACTCGGAGCCAAACATGATGACCCTCTATGAAAACTAGGGCTCAAACTTTTTGATCCACATAACTCTTTTGTCGACTCTAGGCTATCAAAAGTCTACCCTTGATCACACGAACCTGCTCCATAGCATCTCTAAGAAAGTCTATATCCAATGAATCCATCTCAGCTGAATCGAACCATTCAATCAGAGATCTACATCATCTGCCATACAAGGCCTCAAATGAGGCCATCTAAATACTGGAGTGGTAATTGTTGTTGTAGGCAAACTCCACTAAAGGAAAATGTCGATCACATCTAGCACCAAAATCAATTACACAAGCTCAGAGCATGTCATCCAACACTTGAATCGTCTGTTCGGACTGACCATCTGGCTGAGGATGAAAAGTTGTACTTATATCTAGCCGAGTACCCAAACCATGCTGCAATGCCTTCTAGAAATGGGAAGTGAACAAGGAACCTCGATTAGAGACAATAAAAATCGGGACCCTATGCAGTCGCACAATTTGACTGATATAAAGCTCGACTAACTTCTCTGTCGTATACTTCACTCGAATCGAAATGAAATGGGCAGACTTGGTCAACCTATCAACAACTACCAAAATGGAGTCATAACCGCCCACGGTGGCAGGTAGTCCCATAACAAAGTCTATAGTGATCCGTTTCCATTTCCAAGTAGGATTAAGCATCCTCTAAGATATACCTCCAGGTCGCTAGTGCTCACACTTGACCTGTTGGTAGTCAAACACCTTGAAATAAATCTACAATATCTCTTTTTATCCCACACCACAAATAGTGCTGGCTCAGATCATGATACATTTTTGCCGCAGCTAGATGGATGGAATATTGGGAATAATGGGCGTCCTCAAGAATCAGTCTAATCAACTCGCTCACCTTGGGCACACAGATCTTGCCCCTAATCCTCAAGAAACCCTCAAAATCAAGGACAACCTCCTTGGCTTCCCCTGTCATCACCTTGTCTCAAATGAGACATAGCTTCTCGTCATCAACGCTCACGAATCTGCTCAACTAAGAAGAACATGCCTCAATAAAAGCAATCAAACCACCTGTCTCCTTAGAAATATGTAATCGGAAGAGACTATTGGCTAATCTCTGAGCATCTTTAGCCAATGGTCTCTCCTCTACACTAATAGTGGGAAGACTTCACATGCTAGAAGTCTTTCTACTCAAAGCGTTAGCCACCACATTGGCCTTCCCTGAATGATACAAGATAGTGATGTCGTAGTCCTTCAGTAGCTCAAGCTATTTGCGCTGCCTCAAGGTCAGATCCCGTTGACTGAAGATGTACGCAAGACTTTGATGATCCATGAAGAACTCACAATGAACCCCATACAGATAATGTCGCCAAAGTTTAAGCACAAAAAATACGACTGCCAACTCCAAATTATGAGTAGGGTATTTCTTCTCATGGGTCTTCAACAGTCTAGAAGCATATGCCATTACCTTCCTTTTCTGCATCAGAACACCACTTAACCCAACTCCATAAACATCATAATAAATAGTGAAGTCTACACCCTCCTCAGGTAAAGTCAACATAGGAGCCGAAGTCAACAAGGTCTTGAGCTTTTGAAAGCTCTCAACACACTCGTTAGACCAAGATGTCATCAATGAACACTATCACAAAGGAATCCAGATAAGTTTGGAACACTCCGTTCATCAACTCCATGAATGTTGCAGGGGCGTTAGTCAAACCAAAAGACATCACAAGAAACTCATATTGCCCATAACGAGTCCTGAACGTTGTCTTATGGATATCTGATAGCCTAATCTTCAGCTCATGATACTCGGACCTCAAATCAATCTTAGAAAATAGAGATGTACCCTGAAGCTGATCAAACAAGTCATCAATACGAGGAAGAGGATACTTGTTCTTCATGGTCACTTTGTTCAAATGTTAATAATCAATACACATCCTCATTAATCCATCCTTCTTCCTCACAAAAACACAGGAGCACCCAATGGAGAGACACTAGGGAGAATAAACCCTTTACTCAATAAATTATGTAACTGATTCTTTAATTCCTTCAACTCGGCTGGAACTATACGATACAGAGGAATAGAGATGGGCTTGGTGACCGACTCCAAGTCAATAACAAAATCAATATTCCTATTCGAAGGAACACCTAGAAGGTCGATAGGAAACACATCTGGAAACTCTCGAACCACGGGTACAAAATCCATGGAAGGTGGCTCAACACTAGGATCTTGAATGAAAGCCAAATAGGACAAACAACCTCTATCAACCAATCGCTAAGCTCGAATGAAAGAGATAACTTTACTAGGGTAAGAACCACTAGCACCCGTCCACTCAATTCTTGGGACACTAGGCATCACTAAGGTCACAGTCTTAGCATAACAATCAAGAATAACATGATGCAGGGAGAGCCAATCCAAACCTAAGCTAATATCAAAGTCTACCATTCCCAAAATGATCAATTCTACCCAAGTATCATACCCGACCAAAGAAACAAGACAAGATCGATACACTCAATCCACCACTAAGGACTCACCTACTGGTGTAGAAACATTAATAAGCACATGCATGCAATCATACATCATATCAAACCTAGCAGTAAAGTAGGTAGACACATACGAGAAAGTAGACCCCGTATCAAATACTACAGATGTAGGTTGATGGCAAACTAGGATGATACCTGTGATAAAAACATCAGAAGTATCAGCCTTAGGCCTCCTTGGAAAAACATATCATTAGCCCTCATGGCCGCTTGCAGTCTGAGTAGAACCTTTACCTCCATCGTACGGAGCTGGAATACCCCTACCAATAGTCTTGCCATCTCTACCGGTCTGACCTCTGGCTGGAGGCGCTGAATCTCTAGCTGGAGTAACTGAATTAGAACATTGGGGTCCTGAATTAGTCTGATGAGGACAATGTCATATCAGATGACTCAGATCCCCACAAGCAACAAAAGACCTCGGCATGGATAACTACTGCTGCAAACCAAACGAACTACCATGGCCACCTTGATCAGAACCATAAGATCTCGGGTGATTTTCCACTTGTTACACCCCGAGCCTACACCCTGGGCGGGACTAGCACTTGAGAACCATTGTTGGCCCCAAGCAAACCCTTGTCCTGGCTTACTTACTCAGCGGAAGACTTAACTCATGAAGAAAAATACTTTTAAAAGTAAAATGAACTGCTCAATAAACACTTAGAATGTATCAAGATAACATTCACTGGCCAAAAGTGGCAACTCAAGTCTCAACCATTATAACAGGAAATAGAAAACAACATCTGATTGTATATGAAGCCTCTAAACAATTCAAATGGATGTCAGGACAATACCCACGACATCCTAATGAACTAATAATAATACTGAAAGCAATAAAAGGGATCCTCCGGAAAGCAAGGAGGCTCACCACATGACTCTGAGTGCTTACTGGATCAACGATGCGTTGGATGCTGATCCTGGTTACCTGTGTCTGCATAATACAAAGATGCAGGCCAAATGACATCAGTTCATTGAATGTACGAGTATGCGAGGGGAATTCTAAAACAATACATAAGCTTGAAAGGAACTGAAGAACTTACTTGGCTCAACTTAACTCAACTGAACTCATTTCAATATAAAGCAATGAAGTAAATGCAGTATAAATAAAAGCAATGAAGTAAATGCAGTATAAGTAAAAGCTTTTAAAACATGGATATCAACTTTGTGTATTTAGAAAAACAATATTACTCTGTGTGTATGCAAAGATACGATATATACTCTAAATTGTATATAAAAATACAAATAAACTATGTATGTAAGAATACAAATACTTTTGTGGGAGTTTCTCTAACTGACAACCATCACGTAAGAGCTATTGTGATGATACAATGTTTTGCCTCACGCTGCCAGGGCCGTCCTATACCTTGCCGAGGGTATAGAACTTGAACTACTAAGTGGATCCACTAGTCTATGCTAAAAAGCACTAAGGAATCATCTAAAAAGTATGACCCTTTTCTACCCATGATGGCTACATGGTTTATGGGAGCAGTGAGTTGTCTGAACTCTCCCCCATATCGCTGCTCAATACTACTCCCAAAAATGATACTAGCTCTTATGTTTAAAAAACATTCTTCTTTCTGTGATTTGAGATAATTTCTCAAAAACTCAGCTCAAAGGCTATCTTGGAAATCAAAGTTTCTTCTCTTGCTTAATTATGAAAGCATTTAGTGTTTACTGAAAACTAGCTCAAAGGCTCTTTGGAAATCAACGTTTCCTCCTCTTGTTTAAATGTGAAAACATTTTAAACTCTTTGGGATTACATAGTCCCCATATACTTTTGATGAAACGAACTTCAACCTTTACTCTTTACTCTTTACTCAACTTGAACTTTAAGTCTTAAAACAAAGTTAAAACAATTAGAAAAGACTTTTGGAAACTCTAAGAACTTCTCTTGACTTGACTCTTACTTCTCTTGACTTGACTCTTACTTCTCTTCACTTTGATCTTAACTTTCCTTGAATTGGATTATGGATGATTCCATGATGTTTAGATGCACCTTAGAGTGTTGGAATCAACTACAAAACATAGGTACATTGCTAAGGACCTAGTACAGAAAGATGGAGGATAAATGGGAATGACTGGCGTCCTTGGCACTCTGAGAGGCGCGGGGCACCAGAGCACAAACTTCAGAGATGAAGTTGTGGCGCTCTAGTTGGTGAGTCGCCCCAGAGCCAAAACTTCTGACACTGAAGTGGTGCTCTCTGTCTTGCGCTGCGCCCCAGACCCCTGCCCAGAAAACCTTGATTTTTCTTCTTCATTTTTCAACTCTAAACCCCCTATTTCAACTTAGTTCTTTCCCCAAACACTTAGAATCGATTATACCCTTAATATATACAAGATTCAACTCGAAATTCACACCCAAAGACATGAATCGAACTCAAGAAACTTCAACAACACAAACCCACAAGAATTCAAACGAATTTCATCAAGAACTCATAGGATTTACTTTCAAATCAAATATACTTCGCTGAATTGAATCATTATTGGCGCGTGGGTGAACTAACCCAATGCTATGTGATCTCACATAGCTTGTAGGGATTACCCCTTGACGAAATCCACAAGCGATTCTTGAAGATCTTGACGATTCTAGCTCTTTCTCCTCGTTTCTCCTCTTCTATTATCTTCTCTCAAAACCCTAACTCAAATTCCAAAAGCATAAACTGGCCAACTTCAGTTTAGACCCTTATATAATTACCAAAAACGAAATTAAAATAATAAGGTAAGGAAAAGACCAAACTACCCTTCCAAAATCAGGATTGGACTTTTCTTATTCAAACAACCCAACTTCCAATGGGCACATCTCACTCACACGAACTCGGAATTGTTTAAACTCAGCGGCGTTGGAAAGATTGTTCCAAGATCTTTCCTATAATATCTAGAAACACACTTAAATCATCCTGATCTAGGAGTTATGGTCGTTTGAAGTTGAACAAAAACTTAAATCAACATACTTAACAATTTTTTTAGATTTTTATATTCTTTCCAAAAATGACTATTTCCAATTTTTAAATTTTCCTAGTTCTTTCGAATAGCAAGATGTTACAATATCTCCCCCTTGGGAACATTCGTCCTCGAATGAGATTACTCTTACTAGGCTAAGGGTGTAACATCAATCATTCGGTTCAAACACCCAACAAGCAAATGCAAAAACACCATGCCAACTTATAAATAAATACCAAGAAAAGGATTAGTACCTTAATTTGGAACTTCTCCGGATTCGAAGAGATGTGGATATATCTTCTTCATGTCCTCCTCAGCTTCCTAAGTAGCTTCTTCAACAAACTAATTCCTCCAAAGAACTTTGACTGATGCTATCTCTTTTGTTCTCAACTTGCGAACTTGGCGATCTAGAATCTGAACATAAATCTCCTCATAAGACAAGCGATCCTTGATCCCAATATCTTCAGTTGGTATGATCAATGAAGGATCACATATGCACTTCTTCAACATGGAGATGTGAAATACTGAATGAACCGCGACTAACTCTTATGTAAGCTTCAACACATAAGCTACATTAATTACCTACCCTTTTTGATATTCTGTAAGGGCCAATATACCGGGGACTAAGCTTCCCTTTCTTACCATATCTCATAACACCTATCATAGGTGAAACTTTCAAGTACACCCAATCATCTACTTCAAACTCTAACTCCCTTCTCCTCACATCAGTGTAGGATTTGTGACGACTCTGCACCGTTTTCAACCTCTCTTGAATCACTTTCACCTTCTCCATAGCTTGATGAACTAAATCTAGTCCTATCAACCCATCTTCACCAACTTCAAACCATCCAATAGGAGATCTGCATCTTCTCCCATAAAGAGCTTCATACAGAGCCATTTGGATGCTAGAGTGGTAACTATTGTTGTAAGCAATTCAATAAGAGGTAGGTGATCATCCCAATTACCTTTGAAATCAATCACGCAAGCCCTCAACATATCCTCTAAGGTCTGAATAGTACACTTTGCTTGCCCATCTGTCTGAGGTTGAAAGGCAGTACTTAAGTTCACTTTTGAACCCAAGCCTTTTTTGGAATGACTTCCAAAATTGTGCAGTAAATTGCGCACCTCTGTCTGAAATAATGGAGACCGGAACCCCATGAAATCTTACCACCTCCTGAATGTATAGCTTTGCATAATCCTTTGCTGAATGAGTAGTCTTTACTGGCAAAAAGTTGGATGATTTTGTCATCCTATCAACAATCACCCAAATAGAATCATGTTGCCTGCGAGACCTTGGCAAACCTGTGATGAAGTCCATATTAATCATCTCCCACTTCCGTTCCAGAAGTTTTATATTCTGAGCCAAACCACCAAGCCTTTGATGCTCTACCTTAATTTGTTGGCAATTCAAACACTTAGCAATAAATTCTGCAATGCCCTTCTTCATACTACTCCACCAATAGACTTCTCTCAAATCGCGATACATCTTTGTGGAACTCGGATGAATGGAATATCTGGAGCTATGAGCTTCCTCCATGATCCTCTCTTGGAGTTCATCCACCCTTAATACACACAATCTACCTTGATAACTCAATACACCATCTCCCCCTTGTTCAAAAGCCATTACTTTTTGCTTATGAATATTCGCCTTCAATTCAAGCAAAATTGGGTCCTGGTCTTGTTTCTCTTTAACTTCAGACACTAAAGATGATTCAGCCCCAGTCATCACCACTACTCCTCCTTCTGTGGAATCCATTAGTCGGACTCCTAAACGTGCAAGTCTATGCACATCTTTCGCTAACTCTCTCTTTTCTTTCTCAACATGGGCGGTACTACCCATAGACAACCTGCTCAAGGCATCAACAACAACATTAACCTTAACTGAGTGGTAAAGAATACTCATGTCATAATCCTTGAGTAATTTTAACCACCTCTATGGTCAGAGATTAAGCTCTTTCTGAGTAAACACATACCGAAGGCTCTTGTGATCGGTGAGCACATCCACATGAACACCATAAATATAATGGCGCCATATTTTCAAAGCAAAAACTATGGCAGTTAATTCTAGATAATGGGTTGGGTAATTCTTCTCATGAACTTTCAACTGTCTAGAGGCATGAGCTATAACTTTGCCATATGGCATTAACACACTACCCAAACCAACTCTAGATGCATCACAATAAACAACAAAGCCTTGCGTACCTCCTGGTAAGGTCAATACTGGGCAGTAGTCAACCTCTTTTTCAATTCCTGAAAACTTTTCTCACATGCTTCAGACCATTGAAACTTCACTGTTTTCTGAGTCAACTTGGTCAAAGGGGATTAAATAGACGTGAACCCCTCTACAAACCTTCTATAATATCCAGCCAACCCCAAGAAACTCCTAATATCCATTGGAGATGTGGGTCTAGGCCAATTCTGCACTACCTCTATTTTCTAGGTAT
Organism: Solanum piurae; assembly: GCA_029582685.1. Classification (NCBI taxonomy): domain Eukaryota; kingdom Viridiplantae; phylum Streptophyta; class Magnoliopsida; order Solanales; family Solanaceae; genus Solanum; species Solanum piurae. The sequence continues at coordinate 5,688 of JAJOOO010002960.1, read as the reverse complement.
CAACTCTAATTCCATCACCGGAAACTATTTGGCCCAAGAATGCCATAAACTCAAGCCAAAACTCACATTTAGAGAACATAGCATATAACTCTTTATATTTCAAAGTCTGAAGAACTATTCTAAGATGGCTAGCATGATCTTCCTCATTCCTCGAATAGATTAGAATGTCATCAATAAAAACGATAACAAACATATATAAATAAGGCTTGAATACTCTATTTATAAGGTCCATGAATGCTGTAGGTGCATTAGTTAAACCGAATGACATGACCAGAAACTCATAATGACCATAACGGGTCCTAAATATTGTCTTGGGAATATCACACTCCCTTACTTTCAACTGATGGTAGCCAGATCTGAGGTCTATCTTAGAAGAAGCACCCTGAAGCTGATAAAAAAGATCATCAATTCTCGGAAGAGGATACTTGTTCTTGATGGTAACCTTGTTCAATTGACGATAATCTATACACATCATAAGGGAACCATTTTTCTTTCTAAAAAATAAGATCAGAGCGCCCCAAGGTGAGACACTTGGTCGAATAAAACCTTTATCAAGGAGATCTTTCAACTGTTCTTTAATATCTTTTAGCTCTGGTGGTGCTATTCTATATGGTGAAATAGAGATAGGATGAGTATCAGGAAGAATTTCTATGCCGAAGTCTATTTCTATATCAGGAGGGACTCCGAGTAGATCATCTAAAAAGACTTCTAGAAACTCTTTTACTATTGGAACTGACTGAATGGAAGGTATCTCAACACTAGAGTCATTAACTCGGACTAAGTGATAGACACAACCCTTAGAAACTAAATTACTCGCCTTAAGGTACCAAATGAAATGACCCCTAGGCACTGCTAAACTACTACTCCACTCTATGGCTGGCTCATTAGGAATCTGAAACTTGACAACTCGAGTTCTACAATCTATTGATGCATAACAGACATGAAGCCAGTCCATACCTATAATGACATCAAAATCTACCATGTCTAACTCAACTAAATCAGTCATGGTGCTCTTGTGATTGATGGAAATGACACAATCACGATACACTCGCTCAGCTAGAATAGACTCCCCAACATGTGTAAAAACACAAAAGGGTTCATAAAGTTTCTCAGGAAGAACATTAAAATTCATCGCAACACCCGGATTTACAAAGGATAAACTCACTCCTGGGTCTAGCAAAGCATAAACATTAAAGTTAAAGACTTGGATCATACCAGTAACAACATATGGAAAATCCTCTTGCTCTTGGCGACTGGTGATAGCATAGAGGAGGTTTGTTCCTCTGCCAGTACTTGAAGTAGCTCCTCTAGGTGCAACTCTGTCTAGTGGAGCAACTGAAGAAGACTGGGCTATATTGCCCACATTACCGTTACCCTGCTTGTTCTTTGGACATTCTTTCATGAAATGACCATTCTGTCCACACTTGAAACAACCAGTGGAGCCCTCACGACATGTACCTGGGTGGTTCCTACCACACTTAGCATAGGCATGAGGCTTACTACCCCCCTTGTGCCATACTACCTTGAGAATAGACAGGTTTGGCTCTGAAATTCTGACTATTGTACTCATTTTTGTTCTTGGGTGCAGGTGCACTAGCAGATGATGGAGCAAGTCCCTTCTGTTTCTTTTGGAAGGATGACCGGTTGACATTATTCTTCTTTTGCCCGGACTCATTCCCTGTCTTAGCTCTCTTATTCTTAAGCTCTTCTCTATCCCTCAACTTCTCTTCCTCAACCTGTTGCACATAGACCATCAATCTTGCGATATCCATGTCACCTATTAGCATTGAAGCCTTACCTTCCTTACCCGACAGATGAGACAACCCAATAATAAACAAACTCATTCTGCTCCTCATGTCAGCAACCATTTCCGGAGCATACCGGGAAAGTTATGTGAACCTCAGACTATACTCATGAACGCTCAAATAATGCTGCTTAAGTGTGAGGAACTCTCGTACCTTAGCCTCTTTTAGTTCTCGGGGGAAGAAACGCCCCAAGAAGGCCTACTCAAAACAAGCCCAACTCGCAGGTGGTGCTCCCTCAACTCAGTTCTTTTTCCATTGGTCGAACCATATCCTAGGGACACCCTTCATCTGGTATGTAGCTAGTTCCACCCTCTCAGTATCATCAATATGCATGATCTCAAAAACGTTCTGAAGTTCTTCAACAATTTTTTTTGGATCCTCAGTAACACTAGAACCTGTGAAGCTTGGAGGATTCATCCTTAAGAACTCTTGGATCATCAAAGTATCAGCCACTTCCTGTTGATTCCCTCTTTGCTGCCTAGCTTGGTTGGTCACAACTTGGCTTAGCATCCGGATAGCCTCACGAAACTCAGCATTGGTGACCTCTCCTTGGGGTTGGACTTCTGGTGCATTGGGTACCGCTTGTTCCTGTGGTTCAACATTCCTTCTAGCCGGACGACCTCGACAGCTCTTCGTGGAGGCATGATCTGAAAGACACGCGTAAGCACGAGTTAGAAGAAACTTTTTTGAGATCAACTCTAATGCACAAAATGAGTATGCAAGAAGTGAGATAGTTTCCTAAGTGTTGCAGCCTCCTAATTATAGATGTGGCGCGCTTCACACCGATAACTAGGACTATACAGACACAACTTCATAGAATCCCTAGGACTCTTGAACTCTGTGCTCTGATATCAAGTTTGTCATGCCCTAAGCCTACATCCTGGGCGGGACTGGCACTCGAGAACCATCGCTGGCCCCAAGCGAATCCTTGGCCTGGCTTACTTACTCAGCGAAAGACTTAACTCACGAAAAAAATACTTTTAAAAGTAAACTGAACTGCTCAATAAACACTTAGAATGTATCAAGATAACATTCACTGGACAAAAGTGACAACTCAAGTCTCAACCATTAAAGCAGGAAATAGAAAACTCAAGAACTAAATTCTAACTTTCTATGAAACCTCTAACGAACTGAGATGGATGTCGGGACAAGACCCACGATATCCTAATGAACTAATAATACTGAAAGCAATATAAAGGATCATCCGGAAAGCAAGAAGGCTCACCACATGACTCTGAGTGCTCACTGGATCAATGATGCGCTGGATGCGGATCCTGGTTACCTGTGTCTGCATCATACAAAGATGCAGGACAAATGGCATCAGTACATTGAATGTACGAGTATGCTAGGGGAATTCTAAAACAAGACATAAGCTTGAAAGGAACTGAAGAACTTACTGATATACCGTGAGTTTACGGTATTTCTAAGACATTTCACTTACAAGTTGTGTGTGTCTAGGGCCTTTTTGTATTGGTTTTTATCATATTTTGCAGGAAAGATGTTTAGGCATGAAAGTAAAGAGACAACTGAAAGAAATGCAGAAAAAGACATCTACGGAGGTGATCTACGGACTGTAGGTCCATTGACGCTCCGTAGATGGTAGTCGTAGATCAGCAGGCAAGACATGGAAGGCAAATCAGGGAAATCTGACTAAGTGTGGAACCACAATGATCATTGACGGTCCGTAGATTGATACGGACCGTACTGTTGATCCGTAGATTGATACTGTGAAGGTTCCAATACCTTATTTTTGAAGATTCCAAGTATGAAGCTACGGAGAGGGATTGACGGACCGTAGATTAATCTACGGTCTGTACTACAGTTCCGTCGTTTGTTTCAGAGAAGCTGATTTTTGGAAGCTGAAATATTTTCTATGTCCTGGCTGACGGAAGGGACTCACGGACCGTAGATCCATTGACGGTCCGTGAGTCAGTCTCTTGGAATGAAGACGCGTGCTTGGACAAACTTTCCTTATTTTGTTTCCTTTTTTATTTAGGACTTATTTTCTAAAAATAGGGCATGTAAACCTCATTTTTGGGGGTTGAATTTCATTACTTTTATTTTAGTTCTTGACTTGGGAGATTAACTTGCAACTTTAGAAATTCTTAATTTTCGGAGGTCGTTTTGAAGATTTTGGTATTGCAATTCAAGTTGAATTTCTGGGTTTATTATTCTTCTTACGTAAGTTCATAATTCTATCATCTAAAATAATGAATTGTGTTCATATGATTATGGGTAACTAAATTCCACAACTAGGGTTGTGGGAACCATGAGCGATTAACAAAATATGAATAGTAAATAAGCAATTCTTGACTAGTGTTTTGCATGTATTGATAATTCTTTCATTTAAAAGTCTTTTTAACGGTGGACAACGTTAGAACTCGCCTTGTTGCTACTTGCCGGACCAAGGAGGTAATCAACAAGAAAAGAATTATCAACATAGATTTAGTGTGATACTATCAACGTCAATATTGCTGATTCAGATGGACCTCTTGTCCTACCCCCTTTGCCTCCGGGGCACACATTTGTAGTGACCAGTAGCTTGATGCAGATGCTTACAGCGAGGGGCTTGTTCTCAGGGTCACCATCATATGACCCACATGCTCACATAGACAAGCTAAGGATGGTTTGCAAAAGCTGTGTAGGTCGACCAGACTTAGATATGGATGTCATCGGGTTGCGAGTGTTCCCTCTATCACTGACAGGCGATGTTGTTGTATAGTTCACTGAGCTCCCTTATAACTCAATCTATACATGGGAGCAACTGAAGGATGTGTTCTTAGCAAGATATTATCCAGTGTCCAAGAAGCTCAATCACAAAGATAGTGTCAATAATTTTGTGGCACTACCTGGAGAGTCTGTGAGTAGGTCTAGGTACAAGTTCACTGCTTTTGTAAGAGGTGTTCCGAATCACTGTATTGATGATGAATCACTTAAGGAATATATCTATCGAGGTCAGGATGACAACAATAAAGCAGTGCTAGATACTATTGCTGGAGGATCATATGGTGAGTGTGCATACTCACAGATTGCAGAAAAACTGGAAAAGATCTCTCGCAATAATAAAGCATGGAGCACTAGGAGGTCGGATACTGGGAGAAACACATTTGCCGTTCATGCTACAAACAACCAGTCTACGGATGAGATTCGTGAGAAGATGGCTCAGATGAGGACCGAGTTGGGGTTGGGGTTGGTATTGAAGCATGTGAGCGGAGGTGCAGAGAAGGTAAATGTTGTGAATTACTTGACTAGAACGCCACTACCAGTTGAAGAGTGTTACTATGAAGAGGATGCTTATGCGGTGAATGATCATACGGGGGGTTTCCGACCAAGCACCCAAGGATCCTAATGAGAGAAACGAGCTTGTTCCGATGCGGCCTGTGACTGGATGGAGAGTCTGCATGGACTACCGCAAGCTAAATGCTTGGACAAAAAAAGACCATTTCCCTATGCCGTTCATGGATCAGATGTTGGATAGACTTGCTGGAAAGGGTTGGTATTGTTTTCTTGATGGTTATTCGGGCTACAATCAGATTTCTATAGCTTCGGAGAACCAAGAGAAGACCACCTTCACTTGCCCTTATGAGACTTTCGCCTTCAAACGGATGCCCTTTGGGTTGTGCAATGATCCAGCGACCTTCCAACGTTGTATGATGGCAATATTCTCTGATATGGTGGAGGACACTATTGAGGTATTTATGGATGATTTCTCTGTGGTAGGTGACTCTTTTGATCGATGTCTAAATCATTTGGCCGAAGTACTTAAAGGTGTGAAGATTGCAACCTGGTGCTGAATTGGGAGAAATGCCACTTTATGGTGAAAGAAGGGATAGTTCTAGGTCATCGAATTTCTGAAAAGGGCATTGAGGTAGATAAAGCGAAA